>APFE030315588.1:637-13672 GCA_000404065.3 Pinus taeda
TATTTTCCATTAATGAAATGAAGTATTATTTCCGTTGCATATTTGTGTATATGGTTATCTCTGTATTTTGTTGCGTTCCTGTTTAAATCCGGATCAGAATGTGAGTCATAGAGTTCTTTTAGCTTTTGTAAGGCTTCAAAGGAAGTTGAGAATGACGAAATATGGCAACTCACCTCTTCATTTACAAATGCTACGATTAATGCATAAGCTTTGTTGTTCTTGTTTTCCGAAATGACGAGCTCTTTGTCTGAGGTAGGCTATTCTGGTTCATTGTCTCCGTCTTCGACACACACTCCTTTCCACAACTCATTGAAAATGAGGGTGTGTTTTATCATCCGAGACCACTCAAGATATTTCTCCTTGCTAGTGAGAACTATTCGCACAATAGATATGATTGAATGCATACTGTAGAAAAATACTTTTGCTGATAGAAAAATACTTCTGCCAATATACAATAAAATTGTACTTCTGGTGGTAATTTTTTTTTTTTTAATTACAATTCAAAGAAATATGACTTGAAAGAAAATTCAACTATTAATATGTAAGACTATAGATACACAAAATTATATACTGCATTCAACTGGACGACGCTTTTCTCTTAACAACGTAAATACATAAAACTTTATAGCACATCCAACAGCACTCCAACAGAGGTACCTTTTTTTTTTTGGTCAAAAATCTCTTACAATGTGTCTCAGTGCAAAAACTTACATAACTCGATGCAAATGATAGTTTTGCATCTCTTATCCTTGCTGCCGGTGCGACCTCTTTTACCAGATCAGTTAGCTCTCGGAGTGTAGCATCAGTGCAGCACTTTACCAATACACCACTGTAGGAAGACTTGTAACCCACAGCCACACCATTACAAAGTTTTACCAATGCAGTAGAGGTTCATTCGATGGAGGAAGATGCAATTCATGCGACGAAGGCAACGTTAACATACAACATTTAACAATAGCATAAATACCATACCAAATAGCCTTAATACAACAACATGAATACCATACCAAATAGCTTTAATACAACAGTGTGAATACCATACCAAACAACCTTAATACATCAACGTTAATACAATATTAAAACAATGTTAATACAATGGTAAAATAAAGTTCAACATATGGCATTAACTTCAACGTTTTCCCTTCATAAACCAGTGAACACCACACTTTTATACCAATGTATGGCCAAAATGCTTCAACGCATAGCCAAAAACTTCAACAGATTGGCAAAGAAACTTCAATGCATAGCCATACCAGCGTTAATACAAGGTTAGCAAAAAACACATCTACTGCCGAAGTCTTCAACTTTAGAGAAATTGTTAACTAGTGTGCTTGTCAATTTGATATAAAGACTAGAACCATCAAGCTTGGCATAAAGAAGAACCAAATCCATTAACTCCTAAGGTTTTCAAGAAGATATTGAAGATCTCAAACCCTACTAAGAAGTTTAATTTTTTTGAAGGGAATGTGTTTTTCGACTTCATGTGTGGCAGAAGGAATATTGTTCAAGACTTCATGCTACATTTTGTGCATGTTCTTTCCCACCTATCCTTTATCGATATCACTATAGTCATTGATCCTTATATATATTTTGCCTCATTTTGTCCTACATTATGGGAAATGAAAGCATAACTAATGCTCCTATGTTATTTTTGTACGTATATTATTTTTCTTTTAAAAAATATGTCATATTTGACTGGGCTAAAGTCATTTCAAATGAGATTTCCTTTCGCTTAGCTCATTTCTTTAAGACATTGAATTTTTTTTTTTATATCACACCTAGTAATGGCCATTATTTCTTGCAATTCATTCCATGGACTAACCGACAAAAGAAAAAATGAATCCTAATAGGGAACCAATGCAATTATTTACCCCTTTCTAGTACCACTCAAAAATTAAATGAATAAATGGCCACTAAAAATGCAGTCACCTTTGAGGACCAATATTTAACCATTAAAAATATCCACTATGACATGACTACCAAGAATCTACAACTTGAGAATGTACACATGAAAAATAAGAACATTAAATATTAACAAAAGTTTGAGGTGGACATCTAAGGAGTTCGACCTACAAGTCTCCTGAAATTACAGAAAACTACAAGGGATGCACTTGCTCACTTTGTCACAAAGTAAAAAAAAAAGAATATGAGGTTCAAAATAAGAATAAATGAAATTAAAGAGGAACTTAGCACCACTCCCTTATTCATGACCCCTCTAGATATCAAAGCACTTGAAGTTGCAAAAAGCACCCACAGTACACACTAAAAAGTGAAAAAAGAAGCATAGTTACTTATAGGAATTAAATCTTATGTCACATTAAATATAAATACGAAACTCAAAATTATTGAGGAAGCATGGGAGGCTTCTCTACATTTGAGAAACTTATCTCAAAGAATTTTTTCATTCAATGAATATTTTGAGAAAGGCCTTGAACATGATCAATAATTTGCTAATAATGATTTGTTGAGATTCATCAATAAAATAAATACTCTGACATATTTCTATGGAAATCAGTAAGGCCTCTTTAGAGGGAAAATCATTAAATATATTAAGTTATGCTAGTCTGTAAGGATAAAAATGTTATAGGATGCTATCATGGATTGTTCAATTATTGATAACCATAAGAGTAACGTCTTCCTAAAATCCATAAACATTTTCAAATACTTTTGAGGCACATGAATGATTAGGTACTTTGTGATCATCCCTAAATGTGTACTAAAGGAAGAATTAGATATTATTAAATTTTCATTGGGTACAAACTTCAACAACGTAGCCGAGTTTCCTAAATAAAAAATGAATAAATGGCTAGTCATGTTCATTGATGACAATGAGGACCAATTGGAGAAAATAAATTTATATGAATAAGAACTAAAGGGATAAATATTTTTTTAAAGGTTAATTAAGACATCATATTCCCTTTAATGAAATAATACATTGAAAAGTGGATTAAAATTTCCCTAAATGAAATCATTAATCTGTTAAGAAATTTACCACAAAGAGATAAATTATTACTGAGATTTACGAGATTTACAGAGAGGAATAATAAAATAACCAACAATAATACATATAAATATTACACACATAATATTTGTCCAGGAAAATCCCAAATCCAGGGGAAAAACCAACCCAATGAGATCTCATTAGCATTAGCCAAAATCCTGGCCAATTTGGCCAAGTGAGCCTTCACCACTCACCTCCAGGCGTACATTACAATAAAGTATTCCTAACCTTTTATAGGCTCCATTACATGCAATATCACAGACCATAATACCATGGGTACACTATACCATGTGCCCAAAACCACTGCTATTTAACCAAGTCAACCTTGACTCAAACCCCAAGTCAATTTTACCTATCAATTCCCCCCTTAAACTTGACTTCGGGTTCCTTGACTAAATCCAGCCAAAACCTGCTAAGTGAGACAATCCCACTCACTCTAGCCCTTACCCCCTTCAAAGTTTTTACCCTGGATTTGTTAATGCGACATTCACCTATTACATAGCTCTAACCCAAACTTTACTGGTAATTACCTAGGGGTATGCATGCCTTACTAGGTCTTACAACAATATGCCCATTTACATGCAAATTAAAATTATCACTCCATTACAATAATTTTTTGTTTGGTTACCCTTGTTGTTGTTTTTGTACATATGACATCAATGTGCATATAAAAAGAACCCATCTACCGAATCACATGGGTCACCAACTGCTGTAACCACCAGTTATCTAGGCATTCTTTTCAGGTACATGGTTCATCAATTAAATAATCCACATGCACATATCCTCCTCATCCAATGAATTTCTTATGACCCAATAGCATACAAATTTTCTTCACAATCTATGGATTTGGATTCATATCTGCAAGAAAAACTCAATTATCTCTCTATCTACTAGACCAACGCAAACCCTTGGCAACAAAAACGTCCTTCCAACTTACCTCTGATACTAGTTTTTAAGAAATTTACCACAAAGAGATAAATTATTACTGAGATTTACTAAGATTTACAGAGAGGAATAATAAAATAACCAACAACATTACACGTAAATATTATACACATAATATTTATCCAAGAAAACCCCAAATCCAGGGAAAAACCCAACCCAATGAAATCTCTTTAGCATTGGCCAAAACCCTGGCCAATCCAGCCAAGTGAGCCTTCACCACTCACCTCCAGACCTACATTACAATGAAGTATTCCCAGCCTTTTACAGGCTCCATTACATTCAATATCACAGACCATAATACCATATGTATACTATACCATGTGCCCAAAACCACTACTATTTAACTAGGCCAACCTTGAGTCAAACCCCGAGTCAATTTTACTTAACATAATCATGAAAAAATTCCTAACCATATATGCAAGCTTCTACAATAGCCATAGGATATCATCATTAGTTCATTCCACACATCATATTTCGACCACTTCAAGAGTGTTATGTGTTTATTTGGAAGTGGTTCCCTTGCTTATTTGTAGTCTTTGATCATCTAGCTTAATGAATTTTCTTATATGTTTCTAAAGTTTATCACTGATTGCGGGTTTTTTTCTCTTGTAGGTACCCTTACATTAATTGGTCCATATGATCCCAATCGTAGTCCCTTAGGGATGAAAGACTTTAGTTTTTCATTATATATTAGGATTTTATGCAATTTCTTTACGCACTTAAAATTTATTTAGCCTTGTAAACTTATTTTTTGACTCACACATAGAGCTCTTTTTGGTAGATCATCTCAATTATGGTTCTGATACTTTTAAATAAGTAGTAGGAATATTTTGAATGCTTTTGTATGCTCTTGTAAATTTTAGTGCTTCAAATAATTTTACATGTACTAACATTTCCTGGTTAATTTTCCATGTAAATAAAATAAGGCCAAGTTCATGGTACACGTATTCCAAGTTCAATGGTGGGTAAACATTTTAGTGGGCATCATTTGTGGTTTAGTAATGGCTATGGAAATTGGAAAAGGCATTGGCAAATGCAAAGAGGCAATAAATGACATTTAATTAAGGAAATAAAGGAAAATAGGAGAAAATTAAGATGAAAAGACACAAATATGCAAGCAAGGAAAATTAGAGAGGAAATGAAGGAAAATGAATAAAAAGTAAAGGAAGAGACTATACATCAATGATAAAAAGGCATTAGAGAAACAATTCACAACTTTTGACAGTTTTTCACTCAACTCTTGTTCATTCTAGCTCTCTTACACTCTTCCACATTTACAGCATTCTTGGAGCATCTTAGCATTCACTTGGACTTGGAGAGAAGAAAGAAAATGACAAGTAAAAGAATTGTGAGCAAAGGAGAAAAGGTTGGATCAACAACTACAATTGGAGTTCATTGCAGGTTACAAGTTTCATGTGTGATTTCCTTGTTGAGATTTGGATCTTTGGTTATTTCATTGTCATTAGCATGTGATTTTCCTGGATTGATAATGGTTTCAACCATGACTTTCCATTTCTGGATATCTGATGGGAATCTAAATTAGACATAAATTAAGGCCCATGCCTCTAAATCAAACATAAATTAAAGCCTATCACCATCCTTTAGCACATTAAACCTCTCTTTTTGCATTAGATAATGTATTTTTAACTTTAATATATTTATTAGGAATGTTTATGAATAATTGGATATTTGTGCCTTATATTATTTATTTTTTTGGAATATTATGAGAATATTGGGTAGATTATAAAGATTTGGAGGAGGAGATAATTTAGGGACTTGCTCCCTACTACAAGAGGATCAATAATAAATAATAAATCAGCAAGATATTATGGAATTATGGCATGGATTTTGGAACTCCAATGATTGAGAAAATCTAGGAATGTGTTCCTTGCCATTTAATGAAGATTACTAGTATTGGGGACCAGATCCACTAATCAAGGATCTAGGAATGTGTTCCTTGCCATTTAATGAATATTACTAGTATTGGGGACCAGATCCACCAATCAAGGTATTTTGGTAGGGAAAGCTTCCTCATTTCACGGGGAATGATTCCTAATCATTTTTTATAAGTACCAAGTCAAATTTACCTCTAGGGAGAGATTTTCATTAGTGTTCTTATGGAGAGAACTCACATTTTTGCAGCTCCATTGTATTTTCTTACAGGGATGTAATTGTAATGATGAAAATAATGAATATTGGTGTCATATTCAACTTCTTAATCTTGGTCTCCTCCATAGGTCTCTGATTTTCCTTGGGCTTGGTCATCCCATGAGCCTCAGAGCCCTTTTGTATCATTTTCTTTCCTTCTTTTCACTGTTTATTCACATGCATCTCTAATTTTTATTTCTTTCTATTTCTGTGTCTACTATTAATGATTTGTTGTTATAGTATTGAGTTAAATGGTTGATGCAAGTTCTTTTGTAGGATCACAAGCATTATTTAATCCTTGGAAAAGCTTTGTAAGTTCATAGTAATCATTGAGCTGCTTGGATTAGTCTTCTTATTCCCAAATCTAGATTGTTGGACCTCATTTTTAGCAAAGAATAGTAAATTTCTGCTATTTTTTATAGCATGCTAACAAGCTTCAATCGATTTGGTTCCACTTGCATTAGATCCAAAAAACATTCTATTTCATAACAAAAATTACCCTATTATATTTGTACTTGATTTGGTTAGGCATTTTTTAGATTTACTAGCTCACTAGTTCTCAAATTTCTAGATTTTTGACTAGTAATGATTTTCTATATTTTTAGCATGGGTTAATAGAGGTATTTTTGAGTGATTCCACTTGGAATGGGGACCTAAGACATCCTAGTTAACAAAAAAATATATCCCATCCAATTTGGATTTGATTTTCTTTGTCATTCGATAAATTATAGTAAATATGTACATCATGTAGTAAATCATTGTAGCATCGTGTAGGAAAGTCTATTTTCAGCCCAAATTGAGAAAAAACATCATTAAAGCTAGGATTAGTCCTATACTTGACCTCCATGCCATCAAGACCATTTTAACCCTCTTGCTCCACACTTAGGTCAACATTTTTCTAGTTTTCAAGGGTAGGATTTCATTTCCATTTCTTCTATCTTCAGTCTTACATTAGATCTCATCAATGTTTTATATCATTCCACAAAGCTTTTCTCATGCATGAAGTAGATAGCTAGCTCATGAAATTTTGTTTACTTTAGATAATTGAAATTCTTCTTGTTTGCACTACTTTTGGGTAAATGTCAATGTTTTATGTAGTGCAAGTGTTTTAGGAGTATAGAGAGATTTCATAGTCAGCAACCTCATCCCAACTTCATCCACTCATGGTCCTCACTTTCTTTCACTAAACCCTCACCAATTTCATAATTTCACAAGGAAATGTCTCCAAGTTTTTTGAGCAAATCCATCCATCTCCCAACCTTGGTTTTGAGTTCTGAAGTGCCCCTAGGCACTCCCTTGCTTCATTCCATCCACCAACCACCTACCCTAAGCTTTTCATCACCTTCAACATCCATCATTTTTTTCTCGGTTGTGTCCTGTTGGTTTTCATAGGAACCTATAGGTTTTCAGGACATCCTGTAGGAAATCATGTAGTATCCTGTATGAAACCCTGTTTTGAGGCTGAATTGAGGAAAAAGCCTCTAGGAAGCTAACAAAGGGTCCCTACTTGTCTCCCAAGACTTCTGACCATTCACCATCATCTCCAAGCCACTTGCCACATCACCAAAAGAGATTAGCTATCACACCCTCACATGAAAAAAAACACAAAAAGAAAAATAGGTTTATTATATTCATTTACATGCACAACGTCAAAAGGTTTGATGGTTTGAATCTTCATGCTTAGGATAGTAGGATTGCATACATGTTAACTTAGCATTCTTTTGAAGAAAAGCCTCTTAGAAGTTAGTTAGAAAATGGTGTGTTTTAGAATTTGATTTTCAGTCTCTTTCCTTGTACTTTCTTTCTTTCTTTCAATAGTTTAAGGTTCCATTTTAGACATTTCATTTTTTGTAATTAATTTAGGATTTGACTTCAGTACATGCCCTCCATTACATCATGACAGCATAGGAAGGACACATTGTATGTTGCACATATAGTGTCGATACCTCTTAAGTTTGTATGAACCATGGGTTGATAATTAAATTCAATAGCCTTAGGAGTTGTAGCATTCTTGTTGCAATACCAAGGCTCATCAATTTTTGGCGCTGTTGCCGAGGAGGTATCAAAGTATGCATTGTTTTCTTCCCTAGTTGATTCATTTATTTTTTCTTTTTGAAAAAACAAAAAATAATTTCATTTGGCATATTTTATTTCAAAAATAGGAAAAGTGCATTACATTAGTGTTTTCATTCAAACATAAAAACAAAAAATTCTCCAACACCAACCCACCCCCCATTTGATCACATGGTGTAGTAAGAGCCATATCACCATCCACTTTTGTAGGTATAAGAAGAAGGAGATGGAAAATAATGTAGAATAAATGGATGGAGATGATGACAATGAGGAATACCTTCTTGGATTCCCCATTCAAGATCCTAATGTCAGCGTGCATATGAAGAACATCCCTCCATATTTTCTTCCAAAATTTCATGGTCTAAGGTCAGAGGATCCAGAAACCTTTCTCTTTGAATTTGAAATTTTTTGGTGATCTTATGGTTACTTATTAAAAACTCAAAAACTGAGATTTTCTTTGGAAACATTGAAGGATAGAGCTCTTAAATGGTTCATGAGTTTAGGGACTAATTCAATAATATCATGGAATGATATGCAAAAGATATTTGTAGAAAAATATAAATATCATGATCTCAAAGAAGAATTCTTTAGAATGAATCAAAGAGAATATGAGAGTCTAGAGGATATAACAGAGAGGTTCATGTATAATGTTAAGGGGAAAACTACATCATTTAGGATCCAACACACTAAAACCTGTCTTAGTTAGAACAATTAGGGATAAATGGATTAATCTCCTTGATCTCTTGAGTAGAGGTGATGTATACCAATTATCATTTGAAGAAATTTGTGAAACATGCAAACACATATCAAGAGGAAAAGAAAGAGTAGCTAAATCAACATCAAGATCGGTAAGTCAAGCTAAACTTGGAAATTTGTTTCATGATTTTAAAACAGAGATTCTTAGCAATCTAACAAAACAAGTAGAAATGTTAAGAATGCAAGATGAAGGAAAAGAAAATGTTGATATATGTGTTGCAGAATCATAGGATGTTAAACATTGCCCATCATTACCAAGCTTGGCCAAATTTTACCAAGAGGACAATGGAGAAAGTAAATCACCAATGCAGCTATGTTATATATCTCCAAGAGGACCATGGTAGCCTATTCAGCCTCATATGATGCAAGAGCTTAATTCAGAATTTCAAGCTTATGCACATCCACCTCAAAGTAATTGGAACACACCCTTTCCTTGGAAACATTGGTCATCTCAACCCTAAAACCAATCTTGGAAACAAGGTTGGCAAGGAACTTATGGAAGCCATCCACAATATCCTCAATACTTTCCTCAATATACTCCATACCAAACTCCATGTTATGCTTACCATTCACCTCCACCACAACCCCAACCACATCAATCTCAAATATCTGCTCCCACTCAACTACCTGTACCACCATTTCCAAACCCACACATTGAAGTAGCTCAACCCACTTACAATGTTGAGGTACAACACTTCCAAAGATCTCCTCTTAAGCTCAATGGTATTCACCATAGCTCAGGAAGAGTATTGCAAAAAAGAGATTCTCTTGATATCATTGAAGGACTACATCCAGAAGAAGAAGATTTGAAAGAGAAGATCAAAGAATCATGGTTTGCACTTGATGAAGAGAAAACATCAAAATCAGATATCGAGAGAGATCCCTCATGCTTACCATCAAATCCTCCATGTATTCAAGAGAAAAACTAGAAAAAAGAGGAAGATTTGAAGGTCATTGTAGAAGAAGACATGAAGAATGATCTAGATAAGCAATCAAACCAAGGGCATGAAAGTTATTTTGAGGTTTGGTTCTAGAAATTCACTAAGTTGTAGCATCACTCTCTTATTCAACTATGCTTGATCCTTTCAAAGTCAAATCATTTGATCACTCAAATCCAGGTACATTTCAAAGCATACATTTCAAGTGTCCACATTATTTTTTCTATCATCTTGATGTGCACATGGCTCCATTGGAAGTATTCTTATAATTGAAAGTTATTTTGTTATTCAAGTAGGGTAGGGTAGAAGAAAAAAATGATGAAAAAAAGAGAAAAAATAAAAATCTCAGGTGAATGCCTCCTTAGAGGCGCCTGAGATTAGCTCATTGATTAAAAGCCTCCATGAGGCGGTCAATGGGTTGGGAAAAAAGAAAAAAAATGAGAAAAAAAAAAGATCCTAGGTGAAAACCTCCTTTGAGGTGCCTAGACAGACCTTCTAATTGAAAACCTCATTGAGGCGGCTACTAGGCCTAGAAGAAAAAAAGACGAAAAAATAAAAAATAAAAGAAATCCTTGCTCCATGCATCTCTTTAATCAATGCATGTACTCTCCAACATCTGCAAGCAACAAGAACAAGTTGGTACCAAAAGGAAAATTGGTCAAGCCTAGTCAAAAGAAGTCAAATTTTGACTTTCTCCTTGTTTGCTCAATTTATCCAACAAAACCAAGGCCATGCCAATCCATCACCCTCATCTATTTCCACCATCCACCCATCATTCTCAAGCTTCTACCATTCAATTTTCTTGTTGTCCTAAAAAAAGTATAGGATGCTCTGTTTTACTATAGGATACAAAAATATATAGAGAAAAAATTTGGTTTTGCCATAACTTGAAAACCATGGATACATTTGACAAGTTGTTTTAGGGGGAGATGCATATGGATGATGGTAACATGCTCAAGCAATTTTAGCAATTTCCAGTGCACATTTTTCGAGAAATCAGCCTCCATCACCTACAGCCATTTTTGAATTTTATCGATATCCGTGCATGCATTTAAAACATTGTTTCATGGGGAGATGCATATGGATGATAGTAACATGCCCAAGAAATTTCAACAAATTTCCATGCACAGTTTCCAAGAAATAGGCCTCCATCACAATCAGCCATGTTTAGTTTTTCTCGATATCTGTGCATCCATTGACCAATTTGTTTTTATGGGGAGGTGCATAATGATGACGACAACATGTTCAAAAAGTTTCATGTCAATCCATTCTACTGTTTGGGAGATATGGACAAAATTCTTCTACTACAAAAGGTTGTCCAGTAAACCTACAAGATTCCCTAAAAACCTACAAGATCCTATAGGAGATCCTATAGGATATAGAACAACACCTACAGGATTGGCAGTGAGCAGTTTTAAAAGGGAAAAACAAAGGTTGGCTTCATCGAGCAGTGATAAGGAGGTAGGCTCTATAATTTTCCACATTCAAATGAAAATAATATAGAGAATCCTTCTAGTTTATTGAAAAAGATTGCAGGCTAGGGGAATTGTATACACAGAATTTTTAAATTTGGTATCAGACATATACAAATCTCTATCCATCAGAGAAAAATGACAGGGGGAACCCATCAACACAATGAGGATTCATCAGCACCCTCCTATACTAGAGATATTCACAAGGCACAATTGGATGGGTTTCTTTAAAAAAATGAGGGGATATGATTGTTGAAATATGGAAATAAGAATATTCCAATTTAATTTGTCCTTGAATTAAATTGTGAATTAAAATCGAATTTAGTCTTAACAGCTACTTGGAAATAATTAATTAATTTATTTTAAATTAATTAGTTGGAGATATTCAAGTTAGAAGTCTTTCTGAAGTCATGCAAGAGTTATCCCTTAAATTAAGGAGATAAGATTGAGTTATATTTGAGTTGTAATTAGTTAACTCAATTTACTGAGTTAAGTCTAGTTAAATTAGTTCCAAGCTGTTTGAGAAACTAATAATTACTTAACAGTTAGTTGATGCATTAATGCACTCAACTAGTGCTACTCCAGTTAACTGAAGATTCCCTCATCGGAAGCTCATGAATGTCTATTATGAGAAAGACCTAGTTGAGATTATTGTTCAAGGACAGTGTACTATCAGTTGCTGTTGCGTGTGGAGCATGATTGTTCAGAGGTCTTTATTTCAGCTAGATGTATACCCCAGGAAGTTTGCACACCCCTCCACGCGGGGGGGTGCAGGGGGGGCTTTTCCCCCTCACGGGGGTCCGTGGGGGCTGATCCCCCCCAGCTGGGGGGCCAGCGGTCCCCCAGCGGGGGCTCGGGGACAGCGCCCCTGAAGCTAAAAATAGATGTAAAATTTCCTTGTAAAAGTATAGTAATTTTTAGTCAATCTGGGTCGTTCATTAGGCGGATGATCTGACGGTAGAACTTATGTTTAGTTTATTTTTTTTTGCCCTAGAAGGCAACCCCTCTCTTTGTATGGGGGCATTGTATTTGAGGTTGTGTAATAGATGTGTATTCTCTGAGTGAGAAACAGAGAGGTGATACTGTGAGAGAAAACAAAGGATATTACAACGGATTTGTTGTAGGTTGTGTCTCTTCGTTTTGCTAGATAATATAAAGGAAGGACTGGCTGTTCAAGGTGGACGTAGCCCAAATTGGGTGAACCACGTATAACTGTGTCTCTCTTGTTTTATGCGTTTTTTGTGTTTATATTTATGCAATATTTTATGTGTTCCATTGCTCCGTAATATATAATTTTATAACAACCAGTATCAGAGCCAAAGGTCTATTTAGCTTATAAACTCATAGGAAAGAAGGGTTCCTCATTCGAGTGGGAGCAATGGCGAAAGATGGTAAGTTTAGGGTCAAGAAATTTAATGGCCAAAACTTCTCGTTGTGGAAGATGCAGATGGAAGATTATCTGTATCAGAAAGATCTATACCTACCATTGGGTAGAAAAACAAAATGCCGATGGATATGATAGATGAAGAATGGAACCTTCTCGATAGAAAGGCACTCAGAATAATACGGTTGTGCCTCGCAGTGTCGGTCGCCTTCAACATTTTGAAGGAAACAATGACAGAGGGTTTGATTAAGGCGTTGGAGAAACTATATGAAAAACCCTCGGCCTCAAACAAGGTATTTCTTATGAAACGGTTATTTA
>APFE030315609.1:5882-18868 GCA_000404065.3 Pinus taeda
AAAATAACTTGATGCTGTCCTGCAACCTACCAAATTCACCAAACAAACCTTTCAACCAAATCGCTTCTTTGCAAGCATGAGAAGCAGAAATGTATTATGCTTCAGTAGTGGATAAAGCAACAATATTCTGTAGCTTTGACATCCAGCTGATAGCTCCACCTGCAAGAGTAAAGACGTACCCTGAAGTTGACCTTCTCTTATCCAAATCACCTGCAAAATCGAAATCAACATATCCGCAAACAAATTCACTACTCCTATTGTAAGTGATACAATAACTACTTGTGCCTCTCAAATACCAAAGCACCCATTTCACTGCTGACCAGTGTTCTTTACCCGGATTTTCCATATACCTGCTGACAACCCCAACTACATGTGAAATATTTGGTCGAGTACAAACCATCGCATACATTAAACACCCTACTACATTGGCATATGTAATTCGAGACATATAATCCTTTTCTTCGTCTGTATTAGGACATAAACTCGAAGAAATCTTGAAATGGGAAGCGAAAGGGACTGACACAGGCTTCACATTGTTCATACCAAATCTCAAAAGTATTTTCTCAATATACTTCTATTGTGATAGCCATAGCTTACCATTGCTCCTCTCCATGCCCAAAATCTGTCTTGCTGCTCCTAGATCTTCCATATCAAATGTCCTTGCCATCTGAGCCTTCAAACTGTTGATTTCTTCTATGCTTTTTCTTCTAAAAGCATATCTTCAACATACTATACTAAGATAATGAATATGCCATTATTTAATTGCTTAAAATAAACACAATGATCATATTCACTTCTAACATATTTCTGACTCAACATGAAAGAATCAAACTTCTTAATACCACTTCCGAGGCAACTGCTTCAGGCCATATAATGACTTCTTGAGCCTGTAGACAAATTTTTCATTGCGATGCTGAACAAACCCTTCCAGTTGTTCCATATAAATTTCCTCATCTAAGTCTCCATGTAGAAATGCAGTCTTAACATCTAAATTGCTGCAAACTCTAAATCAAGCAAAGCCACTAATGCTAACACAATTCTAATTGAAACTATTTTAACAACTGGTGAAAAAATCTCATGAAAGTCAATACTGGCTTTCTGAGAAAACCCTTTTGGAACCAGCCTCGCTTTGTACCTGTCTTCCGTATCATCAACACCCCGTTTCAGCTTAAAAACCCATTTACACCCCATTGGTTTCCTATCTTTCGGAAGCTCAACCAGATCCCATGTGCCATTCTTACCTAAGGCCATCATTTCGTCCTTCATGGCTACTTTCCACTTGTCACTTTTCGAACCTTCTATTGCTTCCTGATAGCAAAGAGGTTCATCGTCATTAGCAGTAAATGCAACTGAAGTAACATAATCATCACACCTTCTCGGTGGCTGTTTGATTCTTGTCGACCCCCTTAAGGATGTTTCTGGTGCTTCCTCGATTGGTTGTCTACCATCTGTAGGAAGTCCTTGATGATCAGTATCTGAGACCTGTTCATGATCTATACCTGAACCTTGTTCATGTTCTGATTCTAAAACATGTTCATGACTAGTATATGAACTATGGTCATCATGACTATCATTAGAAATGTTATCAAACTGAATGTGCTAAAAATCAGATACATCATCCTGTTTCAATCTACTATCTACATCTAACTGTACAAGAGAGGATTCATTAAACTTTACATCTCTGTTGATGATGATTTTGCAGGTGATCCCACAATCTATATCCCTTTGTTCCAACACCATACCCAACAAAGATATACCTTTTAGACTTTGGATCTAATTTAGTACGCTGATGTTTAGGCACTAGAGCATATGCATCACAACCAAACACTCTAAGTTTAGAATAGTCACAAGGGTGTCCTTTCCATACCTCTTGTGGAATCTTGCAGCCTATCGTCGTCGATGGAGATCGGTTTATCACATAACAAGCTGTTGCCATCGCTTCCGTCCACAACTCCTTTTGCAACCCGACGTTACTCAGCATACTCCTTGCTCTCTCTAGAAGAGTCCTATTCATGCGTTCAACAGCTCCATTTTGCTGAGGAGTATAAACCATGGTCTTATGTCTCTCGATCCCTTCATCCTTGCAATAGCTACCAAACTCCTTGGAAGTAAACTCACCACCATTGTCAGTTCTTAAACATTTTATTGTTCTACCAGTGCTGTTTTCTACCAATGCTCTAAACTGCTTGAAAACTAAAAAAACATCAGACTTCCTTTTCAACATGTAGGCCCACACTTTCCTAGAAAAGTCATCAATAAACGATACAAAATATGCTGAGCCACCATATGAAGTTGTAGGGGCTGGACCCCAAACATCTGAATGGATATAATCAAGTATTCCTTTATCAGTATGTTTGCTTGTTTTAAACTTTTGTTTACTTTGTTTTCCAAACAGACAATGCTTACAGAAATCTAACTTTCCAGACTTTAGATTTGGAAGTAACTTGTGATCAGCCAAAATTTTTAACCCTCTTTCACTCATATGCCCCAATCTTTGAAGCCATAATGATGGAACACTAGTCAGACACCGTAGACACATAATTTGATCATGTCCTCCTTCTAAGGAAATAGATTCCACACTTTTAGCTTCATAACTAGTAAATACATTTGTAAATTTTCATTACTCCACTGAATTACAATTTATATCTTTGAATCAAGTGCTCCTAATGAAATCAAATTTTTCCATGAAATCTAGTAATGCCTCACATCAGTTAATTTCTAGTTGTCCCATCAACATTTGTGTTGTATGCTCCCATCCCCACAAATAACAAATTACATCATTACCCATGTACACACCCATCATAATTGATTATATGTCTTAACCAATCTTAATGGATACACATGTGTTTGATCACCGAATCTAACAACCAATGTTGACATGATTTGACACATTAACTGATAATACTTCATCACTCATACCTGAACCAGATGCCGAACCTGTATCTGTCGTATTTGCCTCCTTCTTCTCTGTCGAAGAATCTGCTTTAGAAGTTTTCTGCTGTCGCTTCCAATAGTCCTTCTTTAAATGCCCTGATTTTCCACAAAACCAACACTTTACCTTACTCTTCTTCCCTTTCGACTTTGAACGTGAGTCGCTCGGCCTCCTGGATCGTCTTTCTTTAGAACGACCTCTAACCATCATAGCTTCTGATGTAGAGGTTTCGGAATGCGACCTTCTCCTAGTTTCTTCTGATAATAAAGATGCAACTACATCATCAAACTCAATAGTTTCTGATGAACTAAGACTTATAGAAGTAACAAAATGATCCCAGGACTCGGGCAATGAGCATAATAAAGTAATAGCTTTATCCTCGGATTGAATTTTTACTTCTATACTTTGTAATTGCACCAAAAGAGTATTAAAAGCGTTCAAATGATTAACAATTGATGTACCTTCCTTCATTCGCAAACTATACAATTGTCGCTTCAGGAGAATCCTATTGGTTAAGGATTTGGTCATGTACAGTTTCTCCAGTTTTGTCCACAAACTAACAGTTGTTGTCTTCGACACGATATTAAACAGGACATCATCCGCCAGACACAATCGAATAGAACTAACTGCTCTTTCATCCATCTCGTCCCACTCATCATATGTGATGTTGTAAGGTTGTTTGGATTTACCCATCAATGCCTTTGCCACGCCTTGTTGGACAAGCAGGTCATGCATCTTCACCTTCTAGATCTCGAAATTATTTTTTCCATTAAACTTTTCAATTTCAAACCGGGCACTTTGAGTTTTTGCCATCTTGTATCAACCAAAAAACAATAATCTCCAAAACACCAACTGTTAAATACCAGCAATTAAAAAACTGCCTATGCCTTATATGCCTTTGCTGTTTTTTTTTGTTAAAAAAAAAATTTCCTGCCGTTGAGTATATTATATCACAAAAAGTTTGTCCATCCATCGAATATTGCACCCACGGGCTTCCAACATCTCAATCACAACTCATGGTAAGTTGTACTTTAAGGATTGAATAAGCTTGAGTTTCTTCAAACTCTTACAAGCCAGTAGAGCGGACATGAAACCATTGATCGTTACATTCCTCAAATAAACTAGCTTTATGTTCTGGAAGCATCTAAGACTCCCCAATGCCAAAATAAAAATCTCAGAACAAAAAAAAAACAATATTCGATGATGCATTCTCATCACACATTCTCATTTTTCCCATACATCACAAAGCTAAAGCCAGCGTTAACATCCTTATTGTGTTTAACGAAATCAGTATTTTACCAATTCTGCAATTTGTGGCAGTCCCTTCCACACAGTGATAACGTGGATTTCCAAATTCTTGTGAATTAATTTAGGGCCCTGAGATACATATTGAAAATATTGTGAGGATTAAAAACTTACCTGGCTCCGTGAATTTATGATGTATAATCTTTAAATTCGTGTGGAGAAATTCAAAACTGTGCTGGCTGTATGCGGAGAAATTCAAAACTGCGCTGGTTGTATGCGGAGAAATTCAAAATTGCGCTAGTTGAATGCAGAGAAATTCAAAACTGCGCTGGTTGTATGCGTTTTGAAAGGAGGGACGATACATTCATTCGGCCCCTCTTTCTCTTTCGACTTCAGTTTTCAAATAGGAACAATGCAATGGAGTTGGACTGTAGTGCTTGCATGTTGTCCTCAACAGAAGAGTCCAAGCTAGAGAATGACACTGTTGAATCGCTCCATGCATCAGTACGCACCAACAACTCTACGCATCAACAATTCTGCGCACCAAAAATTCAACGCACTAAAAATTACGCATTAACACGCACCAGCACTCCGGGACTGATACAAAACAACCTCCTTCGCTGCGCCACGCCTCCAACATTGCTCTGATACCATTTGTTTGAGGCAAAAGGTGTGCAGCAGACAAACAAATATACACAGGAAATAAAATTATGCACAAGAGACAGCAGATTAACGTGGTTCACCTAACCAATCTGGGCTACGTCCACCAAACATAGGCATCGATAATATTTATTAATCAAACAGGAGATTACAAAAAATTAATCAATTCCTCACAAACTCTCACACCCCAAAAACAATCCGTATGGATACCTGTTTTATAGCTAGGAGAATCTAACTGCCTCATAAATCCTATCACATCAAATATAGGATGCATTAACTCTCTCCCAACAACCTGGAGCTAATCTAGCAACAAATTCCTATTGTTGTCACACACTGAGATTTTTTCCTATTTTAATGAAACATAAAATCTCAACAGAATATTTATATTTGTTTCAATACAAATGCTAATATTTAGTGGAGTGTCTACTGTAACTTGAAATTCTAGAAAAGGCCCATCTCAATAAATTTGTTTTGGTCTCCCACCAGTTATCAAAAGGTAAAAGAAAAATAAAGGATGTTAGTTTCTTTGAGCCATCAATAATTTTTTTTATCTCTTGTGGCAAATGTGCACAAATTGAATTTAATTACACGTATTATCAACAAATGAATGGACATATTGAAGTAGTTATTCATACACTTGAAATTTGTTGTGTTGTCTGGTATAGGACCAACCAAGTTAATATGACTTAATACTACTTCAAGCTCAGTTTTTCTTGGTATTCCATGCATATTTATGAATTTGTCCAGACTATCTGATTATTTCTGTGTTTTTCAAATTAGTGCTTTTTTTAGACCACAAAAGAAGACTGAAAGGTCAACAAAAAATAATAATTCCGGAACCCTTACAAGTGCAATCTACTTCATAAGGGTTTGAACGAAAATAAATGTAATTATTTGATTTCTACTCGTAGAGGCTACTCTCGTACCTATTATATGTTAGAAAGAATATACCTTGTATTCATATCAGCTGTGATGCAATGCTAATCTCCAAATACCTTTCAAACAATAGTCAATACACATGTGTACAGTGGCCTAATAAAATGATATTTAACTGGAAAAAATGATAGAGGTTAGAGCATGCTTCCATTTAGAATTACTGGGAGGATGACCAGTAACAACCCCAGATCAGTTACACAACTCTTGACTAGTAGAAGGACAAGCAACAGTTTGATTAATTAATGCTTCAGTGATTATTAAATAGTTTTAAACTTATTAATTTGTGGAAAAATACATGATTGTATCGGTTTACCTTCCTCCATGGTCCAACAACCTTGTTTCATTTCCAAAGTGTAGGGTCGTTGCTCTGGGAGGTCTAGATGCCTGATAAACTGGGAAGGAGGGTGTTGATGACTTCCATGGTTGTCACAAGTAACCATGAAATTGAATTGTCTTTGTCTTTGTTGTTTTGTTGGAAATATGGCTGAGCCCTCCTCCGGTTGGAAATATGGATGAGCCCTCCTCCATATCCAAATGGAGTAGGCCACTTTCATCGGAGTGTGAGAAGACCAAATTACCTTCCTACTTCTGATTGGTTTAAGCACTTCTTCTTCCTTCTCTAAGTGGGGATACTCTATGCTTAAGGATAGCGACCAGTTAGAGGCAAACTAATTAGATAAACCTTCCTATAGGCTAACCACTCCTCACTTAGAATAAACTCTTTAACAAAATTATGAAAATCCCATGTTGTGACTCACAGAAGAAGGGCTCAAGCTCTATTGTTACTAGTACTGGTGCTACATATGCTAGGTAACATGGCGAACGAACTGTACTAAACCAAGTAACATGGAAGTCGAACTTACTGAACAACACCGAGACTCGTCATCAGATTCAGAGCGTCCATTCCAAACCAGAAAACGAGCTATGTAGACATGATTTAACTGGAAAAAGGTACACGACAAGTGGGTCGCATGCAATAACTGTATGCATAACAGGTACAAGTTTAAATGCATGGCCAACATGCACCTAGAAAATGAATACTATTATTAATTTCATGTAATACTATTAAAATTTTAAGATAATGCTTAGCAAACAATACTCAATTGACTGCTGAGCTGGATCATCCATTCATACGAAGGTGATCGACTGTTGATCTGGATCATCCATCCATACAAATATGTTATTTCTAGGTGTGAGAATATGTGGCATGGCGGATTGGTTTGTCAAAGGCTGGCGGCTGTGAAAGAAATTGCTTTTGGGTCTAACTAAAGGGCTATTAGTATATCTTATGACTGAATATTCTACTTAATAAAGTCATAGGCCATATAACTAATGTAAACATTTTCAAATTTTCACACACAAAAGCTACCCAGGAACTTTATGTTTTTGGTCAACACGAGATTCTATGCCCTTACTATTGTTAATGTTACAAGGTCAACACGAGATTCTATGCCCTTACTATTGTTACTGTTACAAGTTATCTTTGAATCTAGCGTGCACATTAAAAAAAATATAAGCATTGTTGAAACACGTCCTCGTAAGATGCACACAATCTGCTATACCAACAACACAATATGGAGCTGTGTACAAATTAGTGGGCTTTATGTGTTGTTTTAGATGACATACAACTAAGGACATTACCTTTTTTCCATGGTAAAGTAATAGTAGTTTCAATTCAAATACAACAACACAATATGGAGTTGCATACAAGCCAGTGGATTTTCTATGCTCTTTTAGATGTGGGTTGACTTCTCTAAAGTAATCTAAAGGTTGTGAGGATGTAGGTAAATCGAAGGTATTGAGTAACTAATATAAGTAAAATAGTCTAGCTGGCTAGTGGTTGGTATCTCGGGAGGGTTCTCTAAATATAAGAGAGATTGGCACCGCTAAGGGTAGTAAGACCTATTGCTTTGAGTGTAAACCGCTATAATTGAGGTTGTATAGAGAGAAAAGCCATTGTGGTTAGGAAACAAGGTGGTAAAGGGGTAACTAAATGGTTTCTTATGGGTGAAAAAGGTCATCCCCTAGGGCCACCTCAAAGATCAATTTCCCCTATAGATTGCGAAGAATGATATTCTCGAGCATCTCAATAACATTTCTTTGCCTTAAACCTACTCATTATCCCTCAAAAAGGTTCGTCCTATGTCAAATTCATTTTGTCAAGTGGCCGAGTTGATTCCTTACTCGAATGACACCCACCCAATCAATAGATAATGTTCGAGAGCGCCATCTATCTTGGAGAACTATCGGTTATACCTCTCATTTCGCACCTTCTTAGTTTTTTTGAGACCCTTGAAAACTCAACTAGAGCCATTTTTTGGATTCCTATGGTAGTAAGGACTCACCCTTGGTCAGATAGTAGTACCAGTCCACAATTATTGCATGGGTGAAGATCAAAACAACGATCCTTCACATGGACAACTCGATTATAGTGTTGGAATTTGAAAATATGTGGCTGTTGTGGAAGAGGAGCATAATCTAAAACAAGTGAAGATGAATTTCCATGAAGAACCAAACTAGTGACACTTCAAGTCGACACCCCAAACCAATGGGCCAATGGAGTCGACACCCCAACCGATGGGCCAACCCCCATATAAGTAAAGCATTGGTGATCCGTAATTGATCTAAGACAAACAATAAGGTATTACAGACTCATGTGCATGGATGTGCCTATGTTATTTGATGTAACAGATCGATAAGATTGCGAAACACATAGACAATGAAGCAGTAAAACAAAACATAATAGATAACACATATAAACACAAAACGTTTAATAAGGAGTTCTCCCAATACTCCTGGGCTACGTCTGTTGGTCCAGCCTTCAGTGGTGGCCTCTCTATTATGTCTTCATAGCAGATTTTTTACAATAGTGAGCTCAATTTGAGTCTCACACAATAGATAAAAATCAGTAAGATTGTACTTGGATTCCCCAAGTCTCTGGAGTACACAGACTCTCCTTACTGACTCTTGACCTCTATTGGTCACAGTAGTATGAGCCCAATTTGAGACTCATACATGACAACATTACAAAGGAGTGCGCTTGAGCCTCTCAAGCCTTCTCTAGAGTACATAGACTCTCTGACTCTCTCTGTCTCTATCCTAACTCTGGATTGATGCTGCTTTTGCTTCTATAGGTCAACTCAGCTTCTTCTTTCTGCTTCCGGCTTACTGCCTACTTCTCTCTATCAGTTTGTGGCTTTAAAGCCAATTTGCTTCCTGACTGTTCATTTCTGCATCCTGGCTTTTCGGTTCCCCTGCCTCTGTCCGTTTGAATCCTTCTGTCCTATGTAATTAGTCACTGTATAATGCCTCACAGGGAGGTGACCACCTATTTCATAACAGATGAGTGTCAGTTCTCTTGGACATATTTCAAATGGTCGTTTTTTTCCATGAACTCCAAGAATGCCTACGAAACAAGACCTTTTGTCAATGTATCATCCATATTGGACTTCAAATCCTATGTGATCTTTCTTTATAATCTTATCAAATCCAGTCATCCATCGGAACGTGTCTCTGTTGTTGATCTGGGGGCCCCAGATCCTACAGTTGTCGTTCATATCGAGTGGCTGAGTAGCATGATGTTTACTTGTCTAATGTGAGCGGTTCTCTCTCTCCCCGTCAGGATGCGTGTTGATCACTATGTGGCATCGGGCGGAACTCAGTCGAATCACTTACCACTCAATTCCCATCCGATATCCTACCGATTTTGTGGAATCCCACTCCGAAGGAACCGAAACAATATTTTCTGCGTTTTATAATTATTCCCCGTCTGGTTGCTCGAGGCTTCTCTTCACTGAGAGCTTCGTCTTGCAATATGTGATTAGCGACTTGTCGCCAATCGCATATCAGAAACTAGCTTCACTACTTAAATTTGTCCCTGCATTTGTTGGTTGGTGTCAGCGTGTTTTACCATGGTCCATCACTCTGCGCACTAGATCGACAGCCCTCGTTGATCCACACTGATCGCCATTACAACTGTTTGAGGATTCCCTCCGATAGCTTGATCTTTATAAGACTTTGAATCTTTGGCATAATTTTTAGAGAGTTCATGAAAACTTAGAGAGTGTTCTAGGATCCGTTTTGGATCACGCCTTCCCAATGAAAAAGCTTTTGGACCACCAAAAGTTAGTTTTTAAGCATCAACCAAATGAGGATATAGATTCCTCACTTGCCCAATTTCTATCCATCTTGCACTACTTGGTTTTGAACCTTTGAGTCCAATCCTGAGGTAC
Organism: Pinus taeda; assembly: GCA_000404065.3. NCBI lineage: Eukaryota > Viridiplantae > Streptophyta > Pinopsida > Pinales > Pinaceae > Pinus > Pinus taeda. The sequence goes on from APFE030315609.1 coordinate 15,888, forward strand.
TCAACGCCCCCTCTGCGCGTAGTTCTCACCTTCTTGTCCAGAACTATATCTTCTTGCAATTCATTGAGATATTAAGACAATAGATCATCAATAGAAGGAAATTCACTCCGCTCTTCGGGATCTTCAATCAATGAAGGTTCAAACAGTCTCAAGCTTTCTGCATTAAATATTGAATAGATGTGCATGTAAGCTGGAAAATCAAGGCGAAAATCATTCTCACCAATTTTCTCAAATATCTTGAAAGGTCCAAGCCTTATTGTTTTCAACTTCTTACCTTCACCTTGCATTCTGTCTTTGCTAATATACGACCAGACTTGATCACCAACTTGGAAACTATGCTCAATCCAATGCTTATCATGCCTTGCCTTGTACTTGGCTTGGCTCTTTTCCAACTGTTCCTGCATTGTCTGGTGAATTTCTTGGGTTTGTTCAATGAACTTGGTTGCCTTGTCCACATCATTGTGTCCATCAATTGCTATGTCTTTACCAAAGAAAAAATCCAAGGGAGACCTTGGTGTGAACCTAAAACAGGTCTCAAAAGGAGATCTCTATGTAGAAGAATGTTTAGCCCCGTTGTAAGCATGTTGCACATAACACAAATGTTCATCCCAAAGCTTGGGATGCTTGCTGCAATAGCCTCTGAGCAACTGGATCACTGTCTGGTTGACCACCTCTATTTGGCCATTTGTTTGTGGATGAAAGGTTGTGCTCTTCTTCAGTTTGGTGTCCATCAATTCCCATAGACTTGAACAAAACTTCCCAACAAATTGGGAATCTCGATTAGATACAATGGAAGTGGGTAATCCAAAATGAACCCATACATGCTGAAAGAACAACTTTGATGTTTGTTCAGCTGTAATCTATTTGTTACAAGGTATTAAAATACACATTTTGCTGAACCTATCCACAATAACATACAAATAGTCATGACCTTTTCTAGATTTAGGAAATCCCCCAACAAAGTCCATGGAAACACTTTCCCAAGGATGAGAAGGAACTGGTAGTGGAGTGTACAAGCCCAGTTTTCTATTGATGGGCTTGTTTTTAACACACATGATACACCCTCTTACATATCTAGAAACTATTTCATTCATTTTTGGCCAATAACAAAATCGTTGCAGCTGTGCAACTGTTTTACATACACCAAAATGACCTGATATCAGGGAAGTATGTGCCTCCCTAATTATGTTAATTCTCTCTATTTGCGGGATGCATAACTTTCCCAAATGATACAGAGTCGGTCCTTAATATAGCAATCCAATTCTTCTACCTTTTTGCCATTACTTAAAGCTGCATATACATCTTTAAAGTCTATAGCTTGAGCATATCGTTCAAAGTAGGTTTCATGTAATACTGAGTTATGCTTAAGTATAGTAGATGCATTTATGATTGGTTTAGACAACATATCTGCAACTTTATTGTGTATGCCTTTCTTATATATGATGACTAGATGAAACTGTTGTAGAAAACCCATCCACCTATAGTGTCTTGATTTCTGCAGCTTAGTTTGTGAGTGTAAATATTGAAGTGGTTGATGATCAGTATGTATAACTGTGTCTTTGCCCATTAGATACTGTTTCCACTTTTTCACACTCCGTATTAATGCATACAATTATTTATCATATGTGGGATAATTAACTACTGGAGAATTAAATGTCTCAGAATGATAACATATGGGTTTACTGTGCTGCATCAACACTGCTCGCATGGCATAGTCACTGGCATCTGTTTCAATCTCAAAGAGTCTTTGAAGATCGAGCAATGCTAGTACTGGTGATGTACTAATATTTTCTTTTAAGGTGTCGAAGGCTTTCTGTTGTTTGCATCCCCACTGAAACACCTTGTTCAATCGTGTTAAAGCATGTAAGGGAGCTACAGTTAAGGAAAAGTTAGCAATAAACTTTCTCCAATATTGTGCTGCTCCTAGGAAGCTTCTAACTTCTGTAGAAAATTTGGGTTTAGGCTAGTTTACAATGATTACAACCTTAGAGGGATCTATCTTCAATTCACCGGCCCCTACAATATGAACCAAATAATTCAAAGATATTTTTCCAAATTTACATTTTGATAGCTTAACATAAATAATTTCTCTTTTCAAAACATCTAGAGTCTGCTTTACATGCTTCAAATGTTATTCTGTTAAAATTTGCAACTAGGGAAAAACTTCATGTAGGTCATATTATTCATGGATGATAATATGTTCATTAGATTCCTCTCATCGAGAGGTGTAGGATTGATATAAATATCATCCTATTCCAATAAGTAGTCATGGTGATATGAACTTATTTTGATTATGGAATTATTATCAAGCCAATCTACAACTCATGTAGGCTCAAAAGCCCAACAGTTGCATCTATTCAAACACCAACGTTGTGTATAAATATAGGAGGAATTTTCATCATTTGGATTTACTAATCTCATCACATCTCTCTCTCTCTCTACCATGTAGAAAAGAGTCTCTTCTCTACTGCGCAGAAAAGGGTCTCTCCTCACACATGTGAAGCTAGAAGCTGCTGAAACTGAAGCTGCAATTGTAGAAGTAAATTTTGGCCTATGTGGACTAGAATATCTCCTCATCTAAACTACACTGTAGGTTCATCTGAACCTCCTTTGAACGCTGCAACTTTTGGTGGTGGAATCAAGTCAATTCGATGGATGGTTTGCAAGATATCGACTACCCTAGTTTGAAGGAAGCTACTGAAACTGAAGTTGCAACTGTAGAAGTGAAGTTTTACCTACGTGGACTAGAATATCTCCTCATCTGAATTGTGTTGTAGGTTCATTTGAACGTCCTCTGAAAACCGCAACTTTTGGTGGTGGAATCAAGCCGATTCGACGGTCGGTTTGTGAGATATCGTCTGTCCTAGTTTGATGATGACGCCGCTAATACTGAGGCTATTGATCTAGGGTTTGCTACTGCTGATATAAATCATATTTATTGTACTATTTCTCTCTACTGAATTATTGAAGATAAAAGAAGA
>APFE030315609.1:29057-53097 GCA_000404065.3 Pinus taeda
CTCTTGGACATATTTGAAATGGTTGTTTTTCCGTTAACTCCAAGAATCCCTGCCAAACACAACCTTCTGTCAATGCATCATCCATATCCGGACTTCAAATCCTATGTGATCTTTCTTTATAATCTTATCAAATCCGGTCATCCATTGGAGCATGTCTCCGCGTTGATCTGGGGGCCCTAGATCCTACGGTTGTCATTCATATCAGGAGGCTGAGTAGCATGATGTTTACCTGTTCGATGTGAGCGGTTCTCTCTCTCCCAGTTGGGACATGTGGCGATCACTGTGTGGCATCAGGTGGAACTCGGTTGAAACCACTTACCGCTCGAACCCCGTTCGACATCCTACTGGTTTTGTGGAATCCCACTCCGATGGAACCAAAACAATATTTTCCGTATTTTATAATTATTTCGGGTCTGGGTGCTTGGGGCTTCTCTTCACTGAGAGGTTTGTCTTGCGATATGTGATTAGCACCTAATCACATATCGCAAACTACCTTCGCTGTTTAAATTTGTCCCCGCATTTTGTTGGTTGGTGTCAGCTTGTTTTACCATGATCCATCGCTTTGCGTGCTAGATCGACAACCCTCATTGATCCGCGCCGAGCGCCATTGCAACTATTTGAGGATTTCCTTCGATAGCTTGATATTTATAAGACTTCAAATCTTTGGCATAATTTTTAGAGAGTTCATGAAAACTTAGAGAGTGCTCTAGGATCCATTTTGGATCAGTTGGGATGGTGGAAAAAATCATCCAAGTGAAGCTTCAAGTGTTTATGCAAGCTAGGAGGGCGAGCTACTTGGAGAGTCTAAAATTGGGTGAAGTGCAGGTGGACTCTAGGGTCATAGCATAGAGCTGCAGAAAACATAGAAAATAGATTCGCAGGTCATGCGAAGGTGTGCGAGGGTGTCAGGTCGAATGACTGAACGGGCGAGGGCATTCGAGGGCGTTTATCTAAATGATCGTTCAAAAGCATTTGAGCGAGGGTGTGTGAGGGCATCTGCTTGAACGAACAAATAGGTGAGGTTGTTTGGAAGCATTCGAAGTTGTGTGACGGCAAATGGGTGAGGGAGTGTGAGGGTGTTCGCTCGAACGAATGAATGGGTGAGGGAATTTGCCCGAATGACTGAACGGGTGAGGGTGTGTGAGGGCATCTACCCGAACGACCAAACGGGCGATGGCATCTGCCTGAATGGCAAGGGCGTCTGCCCAAACGATTGAACGGGCAAGGTTGGTTTGAACATCTGAACGGGCAAGGGCGTCTGCCTGAATGACTAAATGGATGAGGGCGTTCGCCTGAATGACTCAACGGGTGAGGTTGGTATGAACGTCTGAATGGGTGAGGGAGTGTGAGGGTGTTCGCTTGAACAAGTTGAGGGTGTCTGCCTAAATGAGATGCAGGTGAACAACATGCTAAAAAGTGCGACGATAAACGATTTGCGATGGATGGTAGAACTAGTGGGCACTCCGAATGGTGGTTCGAGTAGTCTGAATAGTGCAGGCCAGGTTGCACGGTTGTGACAGATATTGTACCAAGGAAACTTGGGGTTTCCTGCAAAGACTGTAAAACTCTGTATTTTTTGAAATATTGTAATTATCAGGTTAGACTCATATTTTAGGGAGTTGCCCCTCCCATTAAAATATCCACTGTGCATATGTGTAAATGGGAATAATGATGAAGATGATTAATTGAATGTTTCCGCTATGTATGTGAATGTTATACTTAGGAAAGTTGAAAAATAAAATAAGTATAGAATGTAGGCATAGTCCACACTTACAAGTATTGTTAAAAAGAAAGTGGGTGGTGGTGCCGCACCCCCCATCGTGCAGTTGGAAGAGTACCACCAACCACATAATCAGAAAATGGGCAGAAAATGGAGCCGCAAGTCACACATGGGCCGACGTGATGGAGGGGTGAGTTGGACATCGACCACATCCAACCACATCCGTCGCACACCATGGGCTGACGCAACAGAGGGGTGAGTTGGACAGAACTGTGGGTCGGCTTGGGGAGTCGACGCCCCAACGGATAGGCAAACCACCATATAAGTAAAGCATTGAAATGGTGGAAAAATGAAATCAAGCAAAGCTTCCAAGTGTTTATGCAAGCTAGGAGGGAGGGCTACTTGGGAAGACTAAAATTGGGCGAAGTACAGGCGGACTCTTGGGTTGTAGCACAAAGTTGTAGCAAATGTAGAAAATGGAGCTGTAGGTTATGAGAAGGCATTTGGGCGAGGGCGTTGCACCAAATGATTGAATGGGCGAGGGCGTTTGTTTGAACGATTGTTCAAAGGCGTTTGGGCAAGGGCATCCGCCTGAACGACTGAAGAGGCAAAGTCATTCGAAGGTGTTTAGCGAGGATGTGTGAAGGTGTCAGGTCGAATGACTAAATGGGCAAGGGAATCTAAGGGCGTTTGTTTGAATGATCATTCGAAGGCATTCGGGCGAGGGTGTACGAGGGCGTTCACTTGAACGACCGAACAAGCGAAGTCATTTGAAGGTGTTTGGGCGAGGGTGTGTGAGGGCACTGGGTTGAACGACTGAAGGAGTGAGGGCGTCCACTCGAACAACTGAATGGTCGAGGTCATGTGAGGGCGTCTGCCTGAACGACTGAACAACGTGCTAAACAGTGTGACGGTGAAAGAGTTGTGGTAGATGGTAGAACTAGTGGACACTCCAAACGATGGTTCAGGTAGTCTAAATTGTGCAGGTCAGGTTGTACGATTGTGACAGATATTGTACCAAGGAAATTTGGGGTTTCTTGCAAAGACTGTAAAACTATATATTTTATGTAAAATTGTTATTATCATCGGGCAGACTCATATTTCAGGGAGTTTCCCCTCCCATTAAAATATCCGTTGTGCATATGTGTAAATGGTAATAATGATGAAGATGATGAATTGAATGTTTCTACTATGTATGTGAATGTTATACCTAGGAAAGTTGAAAAATAAACTAAGTATAGAAAGTAGGCATAGTCCACACTTACAAGTATTGTTAAAAAGAAAGTGGGTGGTGGTACCACACACCCCATCGTGTGGTTGGAAGAGTACTGCCAACCACATCTCCAGAAAACAGGCAGAAAATGGAGTCGTACGTTGGATCATCTTCAACGCCCATCAGTTGGGGCATCGCCCTCACATGCCCTCGCCTGAACCGAACGCTTGAATGACCGAACAAGCGAAGTTGTTCGAAGGTGTTCAGGAAAGGGCGTGTGAGGGCATTAGGCCAAACGACCAAGCGGGTGAGGGCATTCAAGGGAGTTTGTCTTAACGATGATTCGAATGCGTTCAGGCAAGGGCATACGAGGGCGTCCACCTGAACGATCGAATGGGCAAAGTCATTCAAAAGGTCTTCGAGTGAGGGCATGCGAGGGTGCTGGGCCGAACGACTAAACGGGCGAGGGCGCGCAAGGGTGTTCACCCGAACAACTGAATGGGCAAGGGCATCTGCTTGAATGACTGAAGAAGCAAGGGCATGTGAGGGCATCTGCCTAAATGGCTGAATGATGTGCTGAACAGTGCAACAGTGAACGAGTTGCGATGGATGGTAGAACCGGTGGGCACTCCGAATGGTGGTTCCGATAGTTTGAACGGTGCAGGCCGGGTTGCACGATTGTGATAGAATTGTTCCAAGGAAACTTGGGGTTTCCTACAAAGACTATAAAACTGTATATTTTGTGAAATATTGTTATTAGCAGGCAGACTCATATTTCAGGGAGTTGCCCCTCCCATGAAAATATCCGCTATGCATATGTGTAAATACTTGTGATTGTGGACTACACCTACTTTCTATAATTAGTTTATTTTTTAACTTTTCTAAGTATAAAATTCACATACACAGCAGAAAAATTCAATTAATCATCTTCATTGTTATTACCATTCAACATAAATGCACAACAGATATTTTAATGGGAGGGGAAACTCCTTGAAATATGAGTCTGCCCGATAATAACAATATTTCACAAAATATACAATTTTACAATGTTTGCAGGAAACCCCAAATTTCCTTGGTACAATATATGTCATAACTGTGTAACCTAGCCTACACCATTCAAACTATTCGAACCACTGTTCGAAGTGCCCACCGGTTCTACCTTTCGTCACAACTCGTTCACCGTCACATTGTTCAGCACGTTGTTCATTTGTTTGGGCATACGCCCTCGCATGCCCTTGCCCATTCACTCATTAGGGCGGACGCCCTCACGCGCCCTCGCCCATTCACTCATGATGGTAGAAGCCCTCGTGCGCCCTCATCCATTCAGTCGTTCAGGTAGATTTCCTCGTGTGCCCTTGCTCATTCAGTCGTTTGGCCCGACGCCCTTGCCTGAACACCTTCGAACGACTTCACCCATTCAATCATTCAGGCAGACGCCCTTTCATGCCTTCATCAAACACCTTCAAACAATTGTTCAGACAAATTCCCTCAGATGCCCTCACCCGTTCGGTCGTTCGACCGAATGCCCTCACACGCCCTTGCTCGAACACCTACGAACGACTTCGCTCGCTTGGTCATTGAGGCAAACGCCCTCGCTCGAACGCCTTCGAATGATCGTTTAGAAAAACACCCTTGGACGTCCTTGCCCGTTTAGTATTTTGGCTTGACGCCCTCACCTGAACACCTTGACATGACCTGCGACTTCTTTTTTTGTGTTTTCTGCAGCTCTGTGCTATGGCCCAAGAGTCTCCTTACACTTCACCCAATTTCAGTCTTTCTAAGTAGCTTGCCATCCTAGCTTGCATAAACACTTAGAAGCTTTGCTTAAATGATTTTTTCCACCATTCGAACGCTCTACTTATATGGCATTTGGCCCATTGGTTGGGGCGTCGACTCAACAAGCCGACCCACCATTTCATCCAACTTTCCCCTCTGTAGCATTGGCCCACGGTGTGGGAGCCCATGTGTAGGACTGCCCCCACATATAAACTTTCCACTGCCCAACACTTAGTCATTTTTCAAGATGACTTTCGCATCGCACATTGGCTCGTCTCCTTCATTTGGTCAGCTCGTCACACCATATGGGTGCACCCCAACCTTCCGGTTACCTCCCAGCGCATCACTTTCCCGTCGTGCGCCCTTCACTTGTTTCCTCCGTCATTCATCCCAACTCGTCGCACCGTGCGGGTGCGCCCAACTCTTCAGTTGCCCCAACTTGTCGCCTGCTCACTCGTCGTGCACCGTTCGCCAAATGAACCGCAACTCATGGGCCTTACATTCTCCCCCATTCTAAATGGTTGTCGTCTTCGAAAACACCGTCATATGACATCACAAAGTGTCGCTAGCTCCAACATCAAAATTCTCATGCTACTTGCCTCTTCTCTACCATCACATAAACCATAAAGGCTTATGTCTCCATGAATTAGAAGGTCTCCTCAATCCATGAGCATCAACCACATCCATCACAATCCCCACATGCTACTCCATTGTGGAAGGCTAGTCCCTCCAACTCAAGCGACATGCTCACTACAACATATATCATGTTGAATCTGTCATGTATCGTCATCGTGTGAACTGTTTCTATGATACTCCAGCATAATGCTAAAACATCTTTGTACACTGTTGACCCCCATGATTTGAACTAGTCGGGTGATCAGTCCAACTGTCACTCTCAAACCATAAGAATGCACATCCTCATGCCACCATCAATAGTTTCTCCTAGCCTCTTGTCACAACATCAACTCAATCAAGAATCCATATCCATCTCCATCAAAATGTAAACCATACACAGGTCCATGAAGTAAACTCCATCTCATCTACAACATGCTACCCATGATGTTTGGTGTCAATGTTCTGCATGAAATCCGCCACATCTATCCCAACATCATCATCCATATGTGTAAAATACATCTCCTCAAAATGAAGAGATCCTCTCACCAGACTCATTCTCGATGTGCCACATCTAGGTCCATGAAGCAACACTACAAGAAAAAAAGGTCATTGGTGAGGGTCATGCCTATGATGGACCTTTAAGGTCTATCACCAATGTCACATATGGTGACGGTCTTTAAAAAAGCATTGTTGTAAGTGTATATAGTGATGTTCCTTTAAGTTTTGTCACCAAAGCCATTTTCAATGACACTTTTGGTGAGGATCGTTAAAGGCCCATCACTAATTCTCTCTTTGGTGACACTTTTAGTGACGATCGATAAAGGCACATCACTAATTCTCCTTTTGGTTACACTTCTAGTGATGATCTTCTATTAACCATCACCAATGATATTTTTGGTTACTTTTAGTGATGGTTAATAAATGTTCATCACCATTAATCATTCCAATGTGTTTTTGATGATGCTTCATGCCTATGATGGACCTATAAGGTCCATCACCAATGTCGCATATGATGACAGTCTTTAAAAAATCGTTGTTGTAAGTGTATATAATGATGGTCCTTTAAGTTTTGTCACCAAATCCATTTTCAATGACACTTTTGGTGAGGGCCGTTAAAGGCCCGTCACTAATTCTCTCTTTGGTGGCACTTTTGGTGAGGGTGGTTAAATGCCCATCACTAATTCTCTCTTTGGTGACACTTTCAGTGATGATCTTTATTGACACTCACCAATCCTCTTTTTGGTTACTTTTGGTGATGGTCAAGAAATGTTCATCATCATTGATCATTCCAATGAGTTTTTGATGACATTGTGTACCAGTTACTATATTTTTTGTCAAAAGATAATGATTTAAGACCATTGTTGTGGATTCTTTTTCATTATGTGTCCAAGGTCATAGTGGTCATAATAGTCAATCTATTTGTTAAGAAGTAATTAGTGTGTATCATTTCCCTCAAGTCATAAGAACATAGTTTTCCTATTAGTCAACACATGATTAATCTCTATTAGGTTTATTATCTAGCAAATTGCATTTAAATAAATTTCTACTAGTGTGTGTAGGAACTATATTATTTAATACATAATTAAGCTCTATCAATTCTATTAATAACAGAGACCTAGCAATCCTCAACACTCATGGGACACCTTAACATGCTTTGGAATAGTACAGTAACATTTCTTAGCACCTCACATGTCTTGGAACATCTTTGTACCTGGAACATCTTTGTACTTAGAACATCTTGCATGAGTAGGATGCCCAAGAAAATGTTGGCATGCCCTAGTATAGCATATCACTCCCCTATCATGTGTTGGCATGCCCTGTAGTCCCTAGCATGCCCTAGAAAACCTTGGCATAATATTATATTGACAAACATTAGCACTTGGCACACATTGGAACTTGACAAGTATTGAAACATATTATTAGTGTGCCTAGCATCCCCCTTTTGAAAAATATGAAGTCTCGACTTATTAACCTTCTTATGTGTTCATTTACTTGCATTTTAGCTTGGCTATTCCCTTTGTTTCCTTGAAACTCCTTGATGCATATTAGCATACTTTGGCACCCTGCACATCCTAGCATGCCTTAGCACCTGGCATGCCTTGGCTCTATTTGGCACATGTTAGAACACCCTGGAAATACCTAGCACACTCTAGCACTTCTTGGAATTCCCTGATATTCCCTGGCATGCCTTACCCATGCTTAGCATACCTTGTCACTCCCTCATTGCCATGACAACTAGCACTCATTGACACTCCCCGACACACCCTCATATTCACTCACTTCAATGCATTTTGGCCTAGTTCTCCCTTGTTTTATCCTAGTACTCCCTAACACTCCTTAGCATGCATTGGCACTCTCTAGCACAACTTAGCACTCTTCGATATGCTCTGCCACTTCATAGCATGCATCACACTCCCTGACGCACATTGGCACTTGGCATGTGATGGAACTTGGAAAGTCTTAGCATGTTTGGCATGCGTTGAGATGACTTGGTATGCTTTGGCATGGTTTAATATTAAATTTATTTGAGATCAATTATTGGAAACTAGATGAGAAGAAATGAAGGAAGATTTGGCACTTAGAATGCATTGACACTTAGCACTTTGCACCTATTGGAACCTAGTGTTGGTGTGCCTAGCATGCCCCTCATGGAAAAGGTAAATCAATTACTTATTAAACCTATTATGTGCTCATTTCCTTTTATTTTAACTTTTTCCTCCCTTTTGTTGCCTTGACAGTCTTTGGCATGCATTGTCACACCCTTGTACATCTTGGCATGCCTTAGCACTTGGCACATCTTAGTTTGTTTGACATGTCTTCATACTATCTAGCACATGTTAGCATTCCCTAACACATATTGGCACTCATGACTTCACAACTAGCATTACATTTTTCCATAACTTGGGAACCTTACATTCACTAGAACACCTTGTCACTCCCTAGTTGTCATGCACTCTGTTATCCTCCACAATGTCCCAGGCTGATGAGGAGATCGACAGAGGTAACCAAAGACTGAGATTTTAGTTTGGTAGCTAGCCGTACCAAACCAAAGAGGGCTCTCTCTATGAAATCACAACAAAGGGATGACTGGAATGTAAATGATTCTAGGGAGTTAAAAACAACCTCTACAATTAACTTTGACTCCAACCTCTCTCATAAATCAGGAAAAATTTACATCAAAACATCTTACAAAGAATAACCACCCATTATTTACATTTAATTTTACTCCTCACATTCATCTACTTCACCCTTTTTACTTTTACCAAAGTCAAACTAGAAATTACAAAAAATTACATAGTGAAAATTTTACAAAAATCTCAGAAATTTCCAGGTGCGCAGCAAGTTGTTGGAGGCCATTTTTGAGTTCCTTTCTGAATCCAAATCTGAAGCCTTTTCTAGAAATATGGGAAAGTGTAATGTCTTTAGAGTATTGGTGCACTCAAAATGACCCATTTTTGTCCAAGATATCATCATTCTCCCAAGGTGTCTCTAGGTACGTAGTGAAATGGAACAAGAGGGGCAAAAAGGTGATTTTTGGCCTCTTTTTTGCAAATTTCTCAAAAACTGAGCCCCATACTAGGAATGTGGGAAAATTAGTTTTGAGGGGGGGGTGGGGGATGGGGGTCATAAGATTTCCAAAAATTTTGAGTTTCCATCATTTGGAGATGTGAGGAAGAAGCGCAACATGAACTTGCTACGCTCCTAGACAAAAAATTGCCAAAAAATTGCAAGTTTGCACTAGTCTGCACCAATACACAAACTTTTCTCCAAATACTCCCAAAATTTGTGTAGATATACCTGATGAGGTGTGTTATGCAATCATGGATGCATCAGCAAGCAAATATAACTTACCATTCTCTTGGATGATTAGGGTTTCCTTGAGATTTTCCTTCAACTGCTTGATTTTGACCTTGGAAACTTGATTCCTTGTGTAATAATGGATGGCCATTTTATTTTGAAACTTGTTATCCCTGTTGGCCTTTTCAAGGAGCTTCTCAACGTGGCAATTGACTTTTTCAAGCCAAAACTCCATTTCCTCATTTATTTACATGGAAATCCTCTCTTCAAAGGTTAATTCTTCCATTGGTGGCTTTTGTCCTCTTTCCCTCTAAAGTGCCTTCTTAAGACCCATTGTCCTTGGTCTCTTCCTTGCCACATGTCATTCATGTTGCTCAGTTTCTTCATGGTACACCACTGCCTTTCCTTTCATCTCTTGTTTCTTGGCTTTGAATTTCTCTTTCTCCAAGACTATTTGTTTTGCCTTAAGTTAACTGTTTTCTTGCTCAAGAAATGAAATGATGAATTTGGCCCTTTCCAAATTGTCCTTGAGATCCATGATTTGAGAATCCTTCTCTTTGATGACTTGTTGCAGGGTTTTATGCTCATCATGTGCCTCCAAGTCAACTAGGTCAAAGTCATTCTCAATGGGCTCCTCATCATGCAAAGAAGCCTCATTATGTGATGGTGATCCTTGTTCTATAGATGTAGTAATCTTGGCCCCTTCAGCAATTTGAGGAGGAAGCACAAGGCTTCTATCTCTCTTATATGTATTGGTCACCTCAGGCCTAAGTGCCTTGGAAACGTCATCATGTTTTCTCAATGACCCCACCTCCCTGGGTTGTACTGACATGGTTTGGTGCTGGCTTGGTGAAGTGGTTATATGCGTTTTCAAGGCTGCCTCAACGAAGGTGTCCATGTCATTTTCTTCACTTTCAACTGATGGAGTGTTATAAAATTTATCAGGCTATGGTGAAAGAGTCTGGGATAATTCACTTTTCCTTTCAATTGCACCCTTTTAGACATTTTGGTTAGGCTCTTATACAAGTAGTTGGACAAATTTAGAGACTTGACAGCTGTAAAGTGCATGAGCATTCTTATGTGGTACTGATATAGGTTAGAAAATCTTCCCTCACATGTGAATAACTTCATGACAACTTTCATAAATGGTGCATATCTCTCCAACAAGTACTTGAATGGGAAAACATGTGAGTGATCTCCTTTGTATTGTGATTTTAAGTAGGGTTTGTACTCTTCTAGGTCTAGGTTCATGCCTTTGAACCAGTTTTCACCATGGTTTGGTATGCTTGTAGCTTGAGAGATGGTGTCTACTGAAAACATGAAATCAATCCTTGCAATGTTGATCTTGTATTCCTTCAAGGTGAGGGGAAATATACCCGTGAGATGCTCATGGTAACTGACTTCCTGCACTCTTTGACAAAACCCCAAACAATTGACATCTTCAAAGAATTTCATGACAAATGGGGAGGAGGTAATTTCATTGCAATTAGAGGGCTCAAACCTTAGTATATTTACCCCATTGTTGTAATTTCTCTTCTCTGATGGTGATGAGTCAGGCTCTATGCTTCAAACCCTGGGTGAAAGGCAAGCAAAAATAGTGAAATTTGTTGTTGTGAGGGAATGAGGTGGTATGATGGACTTAGGAGTTGCCTAAATTTGTAAGGAAGTTTAGGAGGGTGGGGGATGATGTCAGTGAGTAGGGGAAAAAGGAATTTTGGGAAATGAGTGAGGGGAGGGGCTGGAAAAGGCCAAAACACATGCCTATCCTAGAAAGAGATTGGGTAGATTAGGGTTTAGAGGAAAATGATAGAAAATGAGGGGATAAGGCTTTGTGATGGATGGAAATGGTGTATTAGCTATAAGCAAAGGTGTAGGGGAAAGGAATCTAGGGTTTAGGGAAAAAAATCACCATTTGAGGATCAAAACCATGAAAATCATGTAAACCCTAGAAGAAGAAGTATTTGATCATTTTCTTGATATATGAGGCAAAGCATGGCAATAAAATGATTAAAGTTACTCGTTATAGAGCCTGGAGGATGAAATGACCGAAGAGGAGCTTTGAAAAATGATTTTTTGTGGTCAAACAACAATTTTGGACGACTTTGCCCCGTGCATAGTGAAGGCTTATTGTGCGTAGCGAAGGCTCTCTCTGCGTAGCGAAAGCTCTCTGTGCACAACGAGAGTTAAGTTTCGTCGGTGAAGGCTATGGAATCATAATTTTTTGCAAAGGAGAGGAAGGATCTCGATGCTAGGATGGTAGACAAGTGAAAATTAGTGTGAACGAACTCCTCGATGTGATTTTATAATTTTCTTTTTGTGTCTAAGTGATTAGTGAGGTAGGATGGCCCACCTCACCAATTCACTTTCTTTTTGAGTTTTGTAGCCTTAGGACCTCTTATTGTAACTTTAGAACCTTAGGAACATTATTACATCTAAAAACATAAATTAAATTTGAAATTAAGTGTTATTGAACAAATTTACCTATTGTTACTCATCATTTGCCATATTTATACATGAAATGACTGATTTTGTGACCTTAACCCTAATGACCTAATGGTGACACTGACTTGAATGGAGACCATGATGATGTGAATGAAGTGATATTAATGACGTTTTCATGATGGTAGACTCAAATGAGTGATGAAAGTGACCGGCATATGAAATTATTGAGAGAGTGGAAATAGCCCTAGACAGACTAGCAAGTGACCAAATTTTTATTTGAAGATTGACTGAAATGAAAAAAATTTGACTTGACGCCCTAACAAAACCTTGAAAGATCATATTTGATCACTAGTGACATACTGAACTGACTGACACTAACATCCTCATAGATAACCTTACTTTTTTTGCGACTTGGGAACCCAACCAATTCATTAGCAAAACAATATTGTGCCCAACCCAAAGTCTCCCTTTTTTTGAAATTGTTTTGTCCAAGCCTATCAAAACCATAGGCTTGCCTCCTGCAAGTCCTATTCTGAACTTCTCCTAAAACACTTCATCCTTGGGACACTTGGAATTCACTAACACTCCTTGGCACACACTCTAATTTATTCATTTCCAAACAATTTGACCTAGTTCTCCGTTGTATTCCCCTAATTCTCCCTAACATTCCTCACCATCCATTGACACTATCTACCATGTATTAGCACACATTTTCATTCCTTGTCACTCCTTAGCTATCATGCCCTCATAACTACCCTTAATTTTTTTTAGACTTGGCCGGAACCCAACCAAGTCTTGCCCTGACTACAACAACTTAAAAAAGTTATAGTTACTACAACTAGACTATGCCTTGTTCACCTAAGAACTTCCTATAAAACATCTTAGGCTACTCATGTCCAATCTCAAATCATACCACTTAACAATTTACCAATTCAAGGCTCACGTCCAACCATGGCCATAAAACATCTAAGAAACACAGTTTACATCTTGACATGCCATAGAACATGGCACATCTAACAACCCCTTAGCCCTATGTGGCATGTGTTAGCATCCCCTACATTTCTTGGCATGCTTTGCACTCCCTAGAACACTCTAGAACTCTCTGATATGCCTTGGCACTCTAGCATAACTTGGCACTGCCTGGCATTTAACCTTGTCACTCCCTCCTTAGAACACTTGGAACTCGTTAACACTCCCTATCACACACTCTTATCTCTTCATTTGGAACTCGTTGACACTACCTATCAAACACTCTTATCTCTTCATTTCCATGCATTTTGAACTAGTTTTCCCTTGTGATTTTGTGGAACTCCCTAACATTCACTGGCATATATTGACACACCCTAGCACATGGCACATCTTGGTATGCTGCCTTGGCACTTTAGCATTCCTTTGCACTACATAACATATCTTGTCGCTCCCTCCTTACCACACCTAGAACTCACTAACACTCTCTGTCACACACTCTTATTCATTCATTTCCATGTATTTGAATCTAGTGATCCATTTTTTTCCTTGGCACTCCATGACACTCCCTAGCATGCATTGGCACACCCTAGCACTTGACACATCTTGGCATGTTTCCCTGCCCTCTAGCATGCCTTAGCAATGCATATGATACCTTGTTACTCCCTCAACGCACCTATATCTTATTGTAACTTCTATCACAAACTCTTATATGTTCGTTTTCATGCACTAATTTGACCTAGTACTCCCTTATGTTTCCCCGACGCTCCCTAACATGTCCTAGCACATGTTGACACACCATGGCCCCTAGCACATCTTGGTTGCATATTTCCCTAATAGTCTAGCATGACTTAGCACAACCTAGCATACCATGTCACTCTCTCCTTAGCACACTTGGAACTCACTGACACTCCCTGTGACACACTCTTATTCATTCATTTCTATGCATTTTGACCTAGTGCTCCCTTATGTTTCTCTGGCACTCCCTAGCACTCCTTAGCAGACATTGGCAGATGTCGGCACTTGACACATCTTGGTATGCTTCCCTAGCACTCTAGCATGCCTTGGCAGCAATGCATAGGATACCTTGTCACTCCCTCCTTAGCACACCTGGAACTTGCTGAATGTAATGTTCCAAACTAGGAAAAATAGTGTTATGCAAAGTGGACAATAAAAATAACACCATAGGATTAAATCAAAACATTAGACCAAAAACATGTTTGGCATTTGTTAGTATGCCTTTTCATTCCTTAGCATGCCCTGACACTCCTTAGCTATCATTCCCTCACAACTACCCTTACATTTTTGCAACATGGGAACCATAGGCTTGCCTCCTACAAGTCCTATTATGAACTTCTCCTTGCACACTTCATCCTTGGGAAACCTAGAATTTGCTGACACTCCTTGGAACACACTCTTATTCGTTCATTTCCATGCATTTTGACCTAGAATTCCCTTGTGATGCCCTGACACTCCATAACACTCCTCACTATGCACTGACACTATTTGGCATATGTTATCATGCATTTTCATTCCTTGGCATGCCCTGACACTCCTTAGCTATCATTCCCTCACAACTACCCTTACTTTTTTTGGGAGTTAGGAACCTAACCAAGTCCTTCATCAACTACAACAACTTCACTAAGTTACGATTACTACAACTAGACTATTCCTTATTCACTTAAGAACTGACTATAACTCATCTTAGGCTACTCATTTCCAATGTCAACTTATCCCACTTAACAAGTTACAAGTTATCAAGTCAAGGTTCACGTCCAACAATGGCCATAAAAAAACTGAACAACATAGTTTACATCTTGACATGCCATAACACCTTGCATGTTTAACAATCCCTTGGCACTATGTGGCATGTGTTAACACTGCCTGCATTCCTTGGCATACTTTGGCACTCCCTAGCACACCCTACCACTCCTTGACATGCCCTGGCATTGCATAACATATAACCTTGTCACTCCCTCCTTAGCACACCTACAACTCATTGCCACTCCCTATCAAACATTCTTATCTATTCATTTCCATGCATTTTGAACTAGTTCTCCCTTGTGTTTCCATGGCACTCCCTAACACACATTGACACTCCCTAGCTATCATGCCCTTATAGATAGCCTTACATTTTTCACGACTTGAAAACCCAACCAAGTCATTGACAAAACAATGTTGTGCCCAACCCAAAGTCCCTCGTTTCTTGAAACGTCTTTGTCTAGCTCCATTTTGCAACCACATACTAGCCTCTTATCATTATCATTCTTATTTTTAACTTCTCTTAGGACACTCAATCCTTGAAACACCTGGAACTCATTGACACTCCCTAGAACGAACTCTTATTCATTCATTTCTATGCATTTTTAGCTAGCGCTCCCTTGTGTATCCCTAACACTTCCTAGCATGCGCTAACAATATTTGACATGCCTTCTCACTCCCTAACATGCCCTATCCACTCCATAGCATGCCCTATAACTCCCTGGAACATATTGGCTCTTGGCACTTGGTGAAACCTAATAATACTTGGCATGTGTTGGAATGCCCTAGAATGTCTTGCCATCATTTAAGATAAAATTGATTTGAGATAAATTATTCAAAATTAAGAGAGAAGTAATAGAGTATGATTTGGCACTTAAGACACATTAGCACTTGGCCCTTGGCATGTATTGGTACTATTGTTGGTGTGCCTAGCATGCCCCTCTTGAAAAGGTAAGGTTCTAACTTATTAACCCTCTTGTGTGTTAATTTCTTTACTTGTTGTTCCCTTTTGTTTCCTTGACACTCCTTGACACACATTAGCATACCCTAACACCTTGCATATCTTATCATGCCTTAGCACATGGGTTGTCTTGACATGCCTTGTCACTATCTTGCACATGTTAGCACACCCTAATTCTTTTGGACATGGGCTAGCATTCCCTAGAATGCCTTGGCACTGCCTAACATGCCTTGCCACTCCCTCCTTGGTATGCCTAGCACTCACTTACGCTCCCCGATACATCCTCTTATTCATTCATTTCCATTCATTTTGACTTGATGATTTATGTTGGATGGGGTGCATATATATAAAGAGTTCCTTTAAGAGAATAAAAAAATGGTTGCACCAGTACTAACATAAGTAATTATGAGATTCTAATTGAATGATATTAGGAAACTACACAAGATATTTTAAGAATGACATTTTTAGGGTTTGTTTGATGGTGTGGGAATGGTAAGAAGTGAGTGTTCAATATTGTGATTTTATTTCTCATTAAAGTGCTTATCCTTATGAGAGACTCATACTAATAAAACGACACCCTCGTCATGCTTACCCTCAAATTCCTAATCTTCTCAAAATAAAGGCCAACTTGGATAGTGAGGGAAGGCATGTTGGTGTGTGCTGTGCTGAGTGACCGAGTAAGAGTGTTAATGTACTATGAGAGGGACTGAACCATTTGATTTGTTTCATCTATGGATGAAATGTTGTAGGTGTTTTTCATGGGACCACATGGCCATTAGAACTATTGTGTAAGATATAGCCCAACATAATCAATGCTCTGAGAGAAATCTGTAGAGAGGGATCAAAATAAATTATATTGGTGAGTCTGCCAAAAAATATTTATTAGAGAGTGAAATAATGGTGATCAATTCCACATATGGAGTCTTTTGAGACAGGTTTTTCTTTTTCTAACAATTTGTTTGGAGTGTCACTGAATTGGTGGAATTCTCAAATTCATGAAATTGTAAATTATGTAGGAAAATTGTTCTTTTTCTATAGAGGCTAAGGTTTTCAAGGAGAATATAGGGTTTGCAGGGTCTTAGGGGAAAACAAGCATCAATTTCTATCTATTTGATATACCAAAGAGTTTTTTGTAATAATATTTGGTCAAATCTTCCATGGCACTAACTAAGGAGGAACAATAGTACCCTTCGTTATACTACTCAATTCCTTGGTATGCAATATTGATCTCCTCCGATGTTTTTCTTGATGTATTATAACAAGATGGTTGATAGGAATATGTTATGCTAGTTTCAAGTGTTCTTCAGGGTCTTCCACTATCCTTAAGGACATCCAAAAGACAACCCTATCTACAAGTGATGTTTGTTGGGATACTACTTAAAGGCACACCAACAGAGGTTAAAAGGGTGTCCAAACAATTGATGCTAACAACATGGATGATATGATTATGTTAGGTTGGTTTCAAGTGTTCCTACAAGGCTTCCAATTTTCTTGAGGATATGTGGAAGACAACTTCATATAAAAGTGTTTTCCGATATGATACTACTTAAAGGGGTACTAATAGATGTTAGAAAGGTGTCGAACCAAGTCATGTCACTTTTATTTTCTATGTGTATGCTTCCCCAACCACTGGTCTACCTATTAAACAACAACATCGTGATATTTAGAGACATAAAAACACATCCTTGCTCTTTTTTTTCTCTAAAATAAGAGTGCATGCTAGCACAACAAAGTGTTACGATACCACTTGCGGTGTTCCTTTATTTGTTGAAATATAATAGTTAGAGAAAAATAGACATAAATATAATTGCAAGAAGTAAACAAAACCAAAATTGGGAGATAAAAATAGTAAGAAAACCTTTATTAATATTCAAAATTGAATGAAATGTTCAATTGTGTCCTAGAGGGGGCAACCCCAAACATAAATACGACTGCAAATACAATAATATTCACATGAGAATTGCTTACATATATTTATAATATATATATATTAAAACTGACCAAAACCCTGACCACTTAGTGGAATTCTCTCAGTGAGGCCTCAACCACTAACTAGTGGAACTTCTTCAATGAGACCACCTACAATTATTGATTTGACACTCTACTACCTCATGATAATTATTCAATAAATATTACCCTAATATGTTAAGTGATAGTTTATTCTCCTAATTAGGGGAGTTAGCCTGGGATCCTAAACACATTATAATGAACAAGTCAAATTTACCCAATGCATAAACAATATATATTCTTTATCTTTTCAACAACTATTTTGCATATGTTTCATGCTATTTATTACTTTGGCTCATAATCCAAATACCAAGAAAAAAATAGATAGCCAAACATAAGAACATCCACACACTACATTACACAACATAATAAGGTTTTCACTAGAGAGTGCTCATAGGTAGGAAACTCTAGGTCATATTGTGAGTTTGTCAATCCAATGGTTGACAATCATTAAGAACGATTTCATTGATCTTTAAATTTTTGTGGATATTCTAATAGAATAGTTTGTTACACTAGTTCTTACATTGTTTTGAAATATTTTATTACGTAGTTTATTATCTTAGATCTTGGATTAAATACTAGTGTATCACACCAAATTATGGATATATTTGAAATCAAAATGGAAGAAACAAGAAAATAAACAAACCATCCACACAAATGAATAAAATATATGACTTGAGAAACCTAATACGAGAGAAATCCTAGCTAGAAGGTGAGGCATATGCTCTAGTCTATTTTTCAATTATGAAATATAAGTACAAAGAAAGGGTCACTCACTATGGAGTGGGCATGGGCACTGTGGCATGAAAGATTACTACAAAAATATTATTCCTCTTATGTTATGCTCGATATCCCATTCTTTGATTCCATCCTCAACTATGGAATAATAATAATGCTAAAAGAATGGAGCCCCTTCCTTCCCTAGTAACCTAGTATAACACAACCTGTAGTCATTCAACATCAAGGTTAGGGTTTTTTCATGCTTCAATCTTCAATTAGTGTTTCTATTTTGGAACACCCCCACATGTGTCAATAATGGGGGCTGACATGGCATCCACTAAAAATGGGCTCCCAATCAAATCTACAAGACCCAAAATCAGTAATGTGGAACTTGACTCTAAAGTGGGCCCTACAAGCTTAGTAACTCCATATGCATGTATGTATCTTCCATTCTTAGTTATATATCTATTACTAATAAACTCCAAGTGAACCACAATTGTGGGGGAGAACCCAAGCCATGTTGGAATTATGATGATTGTGTTGTCCTTGATGGCAAGCCACTTGTAGCAGAAAATGAATATGGTAACGAGATGAATCTACAGGACATATCAGAGGTGACATAATGATGGAACATAATAATGGTCAAAGGTATTGAGGTAGTGTGTGTTTTCCTTGATAAGAAGTGTCCTTAATAACAACCTATTTGATGAATGGACTAATTGTGAAAGGTATAAACAGGGTGAGACATAATGCATGACAGTTGCATTTACAGATGTGACAAATTGCAGGGCCATTTAGAGGAATTAGTTCAAACGTGATGTATGATGGAAAATCACATTATAATAGGTCTACTCAGAGGTAACAAAATAATGGAAAAGAAGAACAGGATGACAGAACATAGGACTTTAGATCAGAATCAAGAAATTGAAGAAAAGAATGTTTTCAGGTATGTTAAGTTGTATACGTAGGTTAACTATACAAAAAGCAGTGTACACATGTGAGTTAACAGAACAAAAGGAGTGTATAGGTATGTAGACACTTTCATAGAAGGAAAAGTGGGTATGATGGAAAATTAAGGTTTTGGTTCGAGGTATTGGTCTGAGGTTTTGGTCTGAGGTTTTGGTTCAAGGTTTTGACAAAGGATCTAAATATATAAGAAAGAGAAGATCAAAAGGCTCTGAGCACAAGTAATGAATATCTTATGAAGTGTTCGATCAAAATAAAATATGCATGTTATGGGTTTTTGATGCTTTGCTTGATCTAGACTAAGTATGCACATGAGTGTTTGATTATGGAAAAGATCTAATAATGGATCAGGATCATAAAAACTTATCATTATGTGATCTGATAATGGATAGGCTAGATCTGAATGCTAATGAATGTTTTATCCTTTATATGTCTTGATATGGTATGTCTGAAGTTTGGAATGGCTGCGAAGTTATAAGTAAGTAATTGGAGATATATACGCTCATTTTCCTTGGTTAAGGAGCATATACATGCTGGTTCGACATTTCCAAGTATTGTATGCAAAAGAAAATTCTGTTGTTCAGAGAGACTGATCTATCTGATCAGTATTGTTGGTTTACTATTGTTTGTCAATGATGTCTTCATTAGATATGAAAGTAAAATTGATTGTATAAGGAGATTGAGTCTGGTTGATTGATTGATTAAGTAAGAAGGGTGATCCTTGCTTCTATCTGTTTAGAACTCTGTAAATTGACAGTATATCTTTAGAATGTCACTGATTGGTACAATTTGTGGTTCAGAGGTTTTATGATTCAATATATTTAGAGTTATATGCAGGTTGGGCTAAAGGAAGTAGCATATACATGCAGGTTGGGCTAAAGGAAGTAGAGTATACATGCAGGTTGGCTTCATTGAAGAAGTGTATACATTCTAACACATGATTTTTGATATTACATTTGGTTCTAGTTGTTGATGCAGTGTTCCGGGTTCAGATCTGTGTACTAGCTACAATTATCTATCTGTTCCAGTTGATTGGTTGAATTTGATTAAGTTTGAATGAATGGTTGATTCAATTGTGATTGTTTGATTTTGTATGTCAGAGGTCTCAGTGAATGATTGATTCAGTTGTGTAAGAGGTTCAATGCTTGTTTGATTTAGTATGTCATAGGTTTCAGTGATTGATTGATTGATTCAGTTATGGTTGATTATGAGATTGATGATTGAGTTTCAGTGATTGGTTGATGCATATGTATTTGATGGATGTACTGCAATGGTGATTGATTTTGAGCTTCAATGTTACTAATGGGTTCAATGAGAAAATCTGATGAAATGTGGCCTACATACTATGTTGTTGTGTACCAGGGGAATCCAGTATGAAAATTTATGAAACGTGGTCCCTAGAGGATACTGCGGGTTGGAGCCTTCAGTGAGGAAGTTGAAGCTTCCTGCCAGTAGTGGATGGTGATTTGATTAGGGGGTTGGAACTCCATTTCAATAGGAGTTGGAGAACGAGTGAAATTTGGATCCTTTCTATAGGTCGGTACCTACATACTAGTAAACATATCAGCTAGTGCAAGAGCTAGGGGGTTGTAGCTCCCTTCCAGTAGAAGTTGGAGAATGAAAGAAGTTTGTAGCCTTCTATAGGTGGGTGCCTACGTATTAGTATGAGTCTACACTAGTACAAGATTGTAAACAAATTATTATTTATATTAAAAGAAGACAGAGACAACAACAACTGGTGGTTTTTCTCCCGCATTGGGTTTCCACCTTAAATCTTGGTGTTCATGTGTGTTGATTATGTGTGATGGTTTATTCTGTTATTACTGCACATGGTTACTATTTAATTTTTAATAAAGTTTCGATGCACTGATTAAAGATCAACATATGATGAATTAACTGAATCATAAGTTCACTAGATATATGTTGGTTTCCTTGAGAATATTTGCGTGCACACGCAAGTTACCTTCACTGAAGTGGCGTATATAAATCTGATTTTGGAAATAAAAAAGTTATTGATTTGTAAATATTGATTCACCCCCCCCCTCTAAGTATTATTCCCAATAGGGAAATCCTTCTCAAAGATAAGTTATAGAGTGGGGAAATAAATTCATTACAAGT
Organism: Pinus taeda; assembly: GCA_000404065.3. NCBI lineage: Eukaryota > Viridiplantae > Streptophyta > Pinopsida > Pinales > Pinaceae > Pinus > Pinus taeda. The sequence goes on from APFE030315609.1 coordinate 50,121, forward strand.
CATAGGATAGTAGTGAATATGCTTCACATTCTAAATATTTTGGCAAAATACATTGAATGCAAGGTACATTCTAAATCTAACCCAAAGGACACGTTAGGGAATGTGTCAAAGAACATACTTAACAATCTGATAGGTTGGAGGATATAAATAATTTGAAACATTAACCAAGGAAATGATTCTTGAACTTACTTATGCATGGACCAAGTTGTTGGAGATGATCTTCACCTCATTGAAGATGGTTTTGTATTCATCAAGCCATAGAACACAAGGATCTAATTCTTGTAGAAATGGGTTATGTCTTCCTCTCTATATGATATGCTCATCAAGACCATGGAATCTTAAACTACCAACTTGAAAGCCTAAGTGGAGTACAACACTTGGCTAAATTCCTTGAATGAATTTTGTGTTATCCCATCACTTCACTAATGTTTTAGGGGTAATTGGTTTCTCTATAATCTTAGGCTTTCATTGGTAGCTCATGGTGTCAATCCATTTAGAGAGCTCAAATCTACTTACTCAATGTGACCTGCTTTTGTTATTAACATTAACATTCCTCCATGGATGTCAATAAAGAGGAAGCACATAATATTGGCAATGATTGTTCTATGTATTTGTTTAGAATACCTTAAAATGCCTTATTCATGAGCAAGTTAGTGAAAGATAAACATTGTATGATTTTACAATATTGAACAGTTGCTACAAACCCTTCAAGCGGAAGTTACTTATCACATGAGCTGATTTTTTGGGATCAATAATACAAAAGAATAAACAAGCGAGAAGAGAGTAAGTTAGTTTATTGTAATAGTAACCAAAGTTACATTTGCCATTTGATAAAAGAAGTTACTACATAGGTGATCTTAGGCCAACCCCTTAAAAATAGCCATATGACCTTCCTCTTTTGAAACTCCTTGATCGTAAGGGTCTAATTGAAAAAACATAGTTCCTTTAGAGATTTGTACATTGAGGAAACCAATTCAAGTCCTTGAACTTGAAGATAATCAAATATTTGCCATTGTTTACAATAATAAGTCCATTATACACACTCCTCATCTTAGAGTTGTCCAGAGAGGGAGAATACTTGGTTGACACAAACCTTGTAAATGAACAACCTTTCCTACTCATTGGTTGGACTCTCCATCACTAGTTGAAGGAGTATATGTGTTGTGAATCAAAGATGATATCTTAGCATGAGTTATCGACACTTGAACATACTTGCCTATGACCTCATGGAAAAAAGATTAAGAGACACTTTTAATATTAGGAAACATGTGCTCATACTCTACATAATTTGTAGGTGGTAGCATTTCAATTTTTTCCATTTACTGGAAAATCTCACCCAAAAAGTCAACTTTTGAAAAATCAATCCTATGCTAAATTAGTCCTACCTTCTCATTGTTAAGATCTTTGTGAGCTTTCACCTATGACCCTTAAATTTGGTGCCCTTTAGCATCTCGAATGGTGGAATAGGAGGTGTTGCAATAGAAGGTAAACTCCATTCCCCTTCACCTTTGTCGAGACCTATAGATGCACCTACAATCTATAACCCTCCTTTGACCTAACACGGAATTTTGTTATTTTTTCACTTCCTTTACATACCCTCCTTTGAATCAACACAAAATTTTGTTATCTATAGGGGAATCCTCATAAGAAGAGCTTGTGGTTGAAATATTACAACAAAAAATTGGGGCACACCATCTCTTTATAGGGTTTCAAGGGAGGGGTATTGGAAAATAACCATCTTATCCCCTATAGCCCTTCAAACCTTCTCAACAAATTAATGAAATGACAGATTGATAACTAGACCCAAAGATAGATCCCAAAGTTCAAGGCTAAACCCAAATAGAAAGAATAACACCATTGATTAAGCATTGATATGGAGTTTTGGTAAAATCAAGGACCTCCTTTCAAGATCTTGACCTTGTTTTTAGCATTCTCATATGGAAGGTTTAAAACCTACATTAACAAAGGCAGATTTTCACCTTAGCCTTTGCAACCTTTGTCCAAGACAAATCTATCTAATGGACTGACTTGGATATGTGAGGTCTTGATTTCTAGAGTACCCAATCAATGTTTTCGAGGCCAACCACCTAGCCCCAACTAAAATTTAGTCCTATTAAAGAGGAAACTTGAAAAATCCTATTATTTGGAGATATTTTTCCTTCCTTTTAATTGATTTACAACAAACCTCAATGCCTCTCCTTTCTCATCTTTCTCTTCCTATTTCCAACAAAAAAGATACATTAATCATATATCATAAACACTTTATCTCATCTTTCTCTTCCTATTTCCAACAAAAAAAATTCATTAAACATATATTATAAACACTTTATATAAGTAAACATTGCAATCATTTAAAGAGTATATTTATCGGTGAACCCATGCAACAACCCATTGCAATCTAATATGATTTTAATAAATCTTAAAAAAATTGATCCCTCTTAACTACTAATAAATTTTATGTTGGTTTGTAATTTGTTAATATACATTATTTTATTATTGTTAATTGTAATATTAGAAATAATATTTTTTTTCTATTAATAAAATAAATTCAATTATTAATTTTAATATTGAAATATATTTATTATTATATTTTTAAAATTTATAATTGATTAAATATTAATGTGTTATAGGTGAACCCATGCAACAACACATTGCAATCTAATAGAGTTCTAATATCTTGCCTTCTATATCGAAGTAGTGTGACTGCAGGGAGGGCAAGCTTGTCAAATATTATTGTTATTTTTATTTCGGCATGGCATGAAATGTACAGGTTGAATTCTAGTGACTTCATTTGAAGGGATTTATCACTCGACCATCGAGAGACGACCTTTTGTTAGAATATTATATATTACGGAGCAATGGAACACATGAAATAATGCAGAAATATAAACACAGAAAGCGCACAAAACAAGAGAGACACAGATATACGTGGTTCACCCAGTTTGGGCTACGTCCACCTCGAACAGCTAGTCCTTCC
>APFE030315614.1:0-21329 GCA_000404065.3 Pinus taeda
CAGATCTTCAGTCACAGACACCTGCAAAAGCCAATAAACCATCAACAAACAATAGAGGAGGAAGAAGAATGACCATCAGCAACACCTCTGTTCTTCGACAACTGCAGTGTGGCATCGAGACCACAGGTTAGTATCTTGCTCACTCACTCATATGCATCATTTGATCAAAAGTTGTAAAGGGTACAAGGTAGCTGGTTTATAAGTGAAAAGGTGGCAAAAAAAGGAAATTCTTTACTAAGTCAAAAGAGAATGCAAGAGTCCGAAAACAGTGACGTAAGGTGGGGCGCCAATACATATGAAAGTTTGAGCGGTAGCACAAGATTTAAGTAAATGTGGGTTCAAGAGGCAGATAAAGTGCTCTGCGTGGGAGCAATGAGCACAAGTTATAACTCAAGCTCAACCCCCGCATTTGACCATGACGTCATGGTATTTGACCGAGATCTACGAGCTGAGATTGTTGCGGGGGTTCAAGCCTGATGACCATCCTGTACACTCCCTACCATCGTAGTGGGCCACCACCATTGCTCCACTCCATCTCATCTCCTCCACATCATCTGCCACCCTCATTCATTACCATCCACCTCATTCACCATACCCTGTCACCTCATCTACCATTCCATAGATACAGTGTTGTTATGGAAACCATTTTAGAATACTTGAAGAATTAGGACTTGGGGTAGAAACACCAATTCACCAAAGACTCAGCATACCCTATTTCTTGATGAAATCACCCATAGACTCCAGCAGCAAAGTAAAGGAAGGAAATTCCCAATAGTTGGCTCACCATGGGTTGATTAGGATCCTCATTAAGATGCACTCCAAACCCTCAGGATCCCTATAACATGGTCAGTCTTCAGAAACTTATCAGTAGAGGATGAAATCAAAACCCTCACCCATGATGTTAGTCCTTCTGTTAGTGAGGACGAGGCAAAACAAGAAAAAGAAGATACAGAGCTAGATGGGGATGAGATGGATGAAGGAGAAACTAATCTAGAGGAACATGATGAAAGAAAACATAAGGAGGATGATGCTAAAATAAAGGAGGAAACAAAGGAAGAAACTGATGGAGTTGAGAAAGAACAACAAAAGGAAGAAGATAAGAAAAAATAGAGAGGAAAGAGGCATTGACAGAGAAGGGGAAGAGCAAAAGGAGGAGTCACCTAGGGTGTCTCCAACGGTCCCTGAGGGGGAGGCAGAAGCTGCCATCACTGCTCTCAGCACACCAGTCAAGCAAAAAGGGAAAAGAAGGAGGTAAACCCCTCTATATTTCAGAAAAGGTAAGAGCACACGAATCAAACAAGGGAAGCCACAAATATCAACAAAAGTCCCTATTGGGATTGAAGATTCCCCTACACCAAGGGACAAAGAAGCAATAATGAAACATCAACTTGAGAGGGAAAATGCATGGCTGAGAGGATAGATGCAGGAAAAGGAAAACCAACTAGCATATATGGCCAACCTCTCCTTGGAGGCAATCCAGTGTAGGATGCCAGCTAAATCCTATGCTCTTTACCTCAGAGAACAATGGCTGCAATTTCAGATTAAAGCACTGCAGGCAATTTATTAATCTTTATGATCAAAGTGCAGTAGAGGATAGGGTCAAAATGGCTAAGTTTTACTTGCACAACATGGCCCTCACAGACATGAATATTTGGGATCCTAATGCAGCACTAGGAGATCTACAATTAATGGCTTTGGCATCATCGATGAACCATGAGAAGTCAAGGGCTGCAGAGATGAAAAGAATATTGGCCAGAGAGCAAAATGAACCATTTTTTTCATCAGAGCTGAAAAATCAAATCCCATGGCCCTAATCAACAACCATAATCTAATTGCAAATGATCCTCAGCTGGCACCTAGATATCTTGCTGCCCAAGAGCAAGCAATTCCACATTTTGAGGATTTGTTTAGGCTGCTAAGAGATGATAATATACATTCCTGCTAAAGGAGATGTAAAACACTGCTACACAACTTGAAGATCAGAGAATATCACTCCCCTCAAATGTTGAGAGAGGAACTCAACAGGACACCTATGTATAAGAAATCAATGCAAAGGTTGAAGGTCAATTAGATAGGCCTAAAACTCAATCCACCACTACTCCTAGGGATGCTAGAAGGGAGAAAAGAAGAAGAGGAAAAGAGGCAGTGGGAAGAAGTATAAAGGAAAGTAGGCTTCTATAAACAAGAAGAAGAGACCACAAGAGAAGCATGGGATGTCAGAGAGGCTACCAGAGCCATGAAGGACATGGACATTGACTAAGTTGCTCAGAGGATGAGCAACACTTTCAGTAGGGGGTGATGATGAGCCTCATCATTGTGTAATTATATGGGCCTTAATTGTCCTTAATTCACCTCCTAGCTTAGTCAAGCAAACTATTCTCACAACTTATTGCATAATTTTGATCATATTTTGTTTATGAGATGAGTTACAGTTGGATATTTTTCTTTGTGGTCTAATGTGCACTTAATGCAGGAATAAAGGATAAAAGCAAGGAAAAATGTAGGAATAAAGGATAAAAGCAAGGAACTATGGAAAAGAACTTGGTCAAACTCAAATGGGACAAGGGAGAGGAATTATAGGAAGTAAATCCTCCTCATTTACTACCCCTCCATTCAAATATTCCTCCATCAGCTCGGAGTGTAAACATCCAAAGCATGAGGACTAGAAGACAACTGAGCAAGTGAAAGGGATAGAAACCAGTTTATCTTGAGTGGGAGCCGAGCCTCCCTAATTTGAAGGAAGTCGTTGGAGACTTCAAATGTATAAGTAGAGAGGCTTAGGACCTTAGTAGGATTCGGTTTTTTATTGTAAAACTCTACTTTATTTCTGAGCTACAAGACTTGTGACAATTTGTTATGTAATCCATGGTTTTTATAATAAAGATGAGTTCTGTTTTGAGCCAACACTGAGTTAACTCAGAGGGATGAAGCTCTTGGGTTAGGTCCCAACCCGTGCAACCAAAGCTCCTCTTTATTGTACATGTATGCTAACATAGATTTCAGGTTCTATTCATTTTCTTAAGTAGCTTCCTGGTTTTCTGTTCATTTTCTTAAGTAGCTACATTTCGATTACAACAATATATCATAACTTCTTGGTTTTCTGTTCATTTGCTTAAGTAGTTGCATTCCCATTACAGTAGTGTAGAGTAGATCGGCTGTGCTCTAGTTTACTTCCATTTGTGTTTTTCTCAATTAGCAGGTTAGCTAGGAGAAGAAGATCGCCATAAGGTTGTGCGCAGGTGTCTCAACCTCACCTCCTCCCTCTGGGACCATGACTTGAGGAAGAGACCCTTTAGCAACCCCAAAAACACGGGTTTTTAGTTCTCGCATGAGCTTTGGAGTTTGTTGTTTGATGCAGTTACTTGTTTCATTTCATTGTCATTGTTTCCATCACTCTCGGTTCACTCTCACCCTCACTGGTTTTTCTATCATTTTCATTTGAAACCTCCTTCAACACGTTCTGAATGCATCATTTCCTCACCGTCTGATCCACAACAAACCTGACCAATCATCGTCTGATTCATTAGTTTACCCAACAACCATCCTGCGCGAAGTCTTCCACCTACTTTATGCGCTCTAATCTCCACCATCGATATGTCTCTTGATCCAATGGTTATCACGTCACCTCGATACTTTATGCGCCCCAATCTCCATGTCGATTTGTCTAGTCTGATCCGACGGCTATCACATCACCTGCTTGCCAACTAGCTTGGCCAATCTCCACTGTCGATCTGTCTAGCCTGATCCAATGGCTATCACGCAATCTTGCGCGAATTCTTGCATGGCCATTATCCGCCCGAGAGCACATGAGAAAAGTGGTTTTCCTGTGCTACGTGTCACCCAGTTAGGCTAATCGCATGTAATTTCAAAATACAGCTTATAGCTTTGAGGGTGCTCGAGAAATTGCTTATGGCCTCCAAAAACCCGCTTCATTATTTTCGCATGTTTCTTTTGCAATAAGATCTCTGCCGTTCATCTGCTTCCTTACCCTGTGCATTCACCTATTGACTAAATCGATCGCGATAAGATCTCCACCGTTCATCCTATTCATTAACCCTGTTCATCCATCTATTCACTTAAGCCCCTGCGATAAGATCTCTGCCGTCCATCTTTTGTTCGTTGATCAATCCAATGGTCCTTCTGCACTACTGTGTCCTTACATCCTCCTTTCACCAATTTCGATCTCTGACTACTATTCCACTTGAAAACATATTTAGTTTAGTTCCATTGCTTACGCCTTGGTATAGTATAATGCTCTTTACCTCTGCAGCTTAGATAGTAGCATTAGGTTAGTGTTGATTTAGCAATTCTATTTAGCATAACTGTTTAGATGGTTATTTAGGTTATGGTGTGATTTAGCATTACATGCTATTTTCTTCATTACTGCAGTAGAGTAGCTCTCTCTTAGAATAGATTTTTCTCTTCTTCCATCAAAGAATTAAACTTCTTCTGACCCTATAGAAGTCTGGCTTGGAACCCCTGGGGTCTCTTTCTAGATGAGAAGTGACAACAGGAAGGACCTTCACTTTTACTTGTCCATATAGCACTGTCACCTCCAAGTTTGTATGAACCCTGGGTTGATAAAGTAAAGTTGGTAGCCCTGGGAGTTACAACATTCTTGTTGCAATACCTAGGCTCATCAAAAGGCTCCAGTTGCATGCATGACCCTCTAAGAGAGTGATTGTAGTCATGATCCTTCTGTTATGTGCCTATGACTATGACCCAAAACTCTATATTTGAAATGTGAGCTTCAGATCCTACAATTTCACCTCATAGTGAACCTAATCATCCATGGATGAGCCTCAGACTTGTGCGAGCCAAAAACAACATAGAAGAGTGTCTCATCATTTTTGTGTCTAAATAAGGTAGAGGTCACTTGTATTTACAACCTTCCAAGGTGGTCCACTTTTATTTAGGGTTGACCTTATCAAATATGCACATGTGGGAATTTCTTCATAATTACACTTTCCCTTATCTAATTTGAGTGATATTTAGGTCGATTTTGGTTCTCTCAAAAAGAGAAATTGAATGCAATTATTATCTCCATCAAGTGAGATTTACAAAGTGGAATTTGAATATAGTTTCATTTTTTAACAACATGGATCTCCATGTTCTCTACATCCCATAAGGGGGAGAATTCGCCAGATGGAGCCAATGTTGTAACTTATTTTTACCTATGGAATTTATTCTTAAATTTTATAGTTTTCAAAACAAAAGATAAGTTAATTTTATTAGCAATTTGTAAATAAAGTGGGCATATTCTTTATAAATTTCGTTTTAAATCAATTTTGGCACAAATAAACTTAATTTAGTTGTTTCTTAATAAAGTCTCCATAGGAGTTATATGTAAAACACTTTTCAACATTGCATATTATCTCCACTCAAATCAACACATAATAAAGCATTGCGAGACTCGTGCCGTACTCCTGATAGTTAACAAAGGGGAGGGGGGTCTGTAAAATGGTTTCATAGAAACCACCCACTATGATGTGTTGAGATCTGAAGCATTGCGAGACCCCCCTTCTCATATACAACTTATCTTCGCACCCCCCTCCTCCCCACCCCCCGCAAACCACCTTCCATCCACTTTCTCCCCCCGCCACTACGACCTTTGCCATTAACACTTCCGCTACCATAACTGCCAAAATGACCCTCGTTATTTTTCCGATAAATTTAGTAAATTAACTATTGTAGTCACTTACCTATTCAAAGAGAATTTGTAGCGAGAAATGGTGAAGTTTTATTTTCCATAACCCCATAATTTATTTGCCAAGACCTGCAGATTGATTCTCCAAATTCCCTTCACCCATTTTCAGTAGATTCACTGATGGCATTATATCATAAAATTACCTTTCAGCAACGAGCTAGTATTTTTGAGTTTTTCATGCAAGAGGGTTCTGAGTTACCTCATCACAATCCACCTTATTCTTCAACAAATTTTACAGAAATGTCAAGACAAGTAATTTCTATGCTTTGTTGTTTTTTAGGATACCAAGGTGATGAGTGGGTTGATGAGCTCATTTTGGGTTTTTGTCAATCTTTTCACCTCGTAAAAAACTTTTTGTTCTTTTCAAATTTGCCCAATTTATCTCAGACATTATTCATGAAAATTTTTTGAAGTATAGTGCAGAGAGATCCTTTAAGCGTCAATCTGTATTGGTGTATCTATTTTTATACGGTCAGGCTAAAAGGTTTAAAATTCCACTTCAAAATCTTGACTCACACGGAAAGCCACAGTCTATGACTCATTATACGTCATTACTCAGAAGAAACTTAAAATATTACTCTTTCAGTGATTTTCTAGGTTAGTTTTTATATTTGTCATTATGTCTCCTTATCAGTGATGTTGTTCCAAGAATATCAACAAAAATCAAAAGGATTTTTAATTTGAGTGAGCAGTCAAAGGTAGGATACTGGTACTTATATAGAAGTTCACAGAGATTAGAGTTTATGGTTTTGAGTTACATCCATACAAATTTCCATTTTTTTGTTCCGATGAAGATTTTTGCTATTGAATTCATTAGATAATGTTTTTATATGGATGAGATTCATTTTATATCCAAAAAACAGGAGGCCCAATTCAAAATAAAAGCTCAAATTGGTCAATTTATAATAAACAATAGAGAAATTGATAAGGAAGTTCAAATTTTATTAGTGCAAATGAGATTTAAGCTAAGTCTCAATTGGACTTATGATCCTCTGGGAATCATTTCGTCTATCAGAGTTGAACAAAAATATTCTCCCTACACTCTATCTCAAAACCAGAAATTTGATAATATGCCAATCAGGAGGTATGGGAGAAGAACTCTTTGCAAGAGATTGAAGAACTAATTTCCAAGAAAATAATTTAGGAAACTCCAAATATTCAAGAGAAAGGGTTGAAGAGACCAAGTCAAAATATGTTTGCACATGTTTATGTTCTAAATCAGTAGGATTTAGTGTTTTCAAAAGGAGAAAGACAGTGAATACAAAGGAAGAATCATTAGAAGTTAGAGATACTAAGATGTCTACAACAATTGTGCTATCAAGCGACCTTGTATTTTCTCTGCAACAAATTAAGGAAATAATTGTTGATCCATCTGCTTCCCCTTCTTCTGGTCAACAAAGTATTTTGGCTAGGTTTAGAGAAATAAAGAAGAAGAATGAAATGTTAAAAACTGCTACATATTCTGAGTTTTGGAAGAAAAACTCTATTACTCAAACTAGATTATTCTTTGCATTAGACCTTAACATATGACAATTTCAATTATCATTTCTTGAGCCAAAAGTCCCAAGTCTAAGACCAACAAAGGATTACAAAACTTCATTGTTCTCCTTTAACACAAAGCAGATTCACCACATAGATCAGATTGATCTACACAAAAAAATTGGTGAGATGATTTATTCTTCCTTGACAAGCTTTGCCATGACAACTTCAAAGCTACAAGCTTCTTTGAATAATGTTCATTCTCAACTTAAATTAGAAAATATTTCATCTTTCGCTAAGGACACTAGAATCAAAGCCTTAGAAGATATTGTAATTAGATAACGATTAGATCCTAATGATGTAAATGTTTCTCAAAAAATAATTAAGAGCATGAATGCATACATTCAAACATTAAGGAAACATTTGAAATTGCCTACAACAGAACATCCTCAAACTCAGGAAGTAGGGACATTAGAGAAAGAGAAAGAGAATATGTTGCGTATGATCATTGAGTAGAACATTCAAATTCAGAAAATGGAAGTAGATATGGAAATATTACTAAAGGAGAAAGAGCACCAAATTATTGCAGGAACTTTTGCACGAACTTCTACGAAAAAAAATGATTAGCTAGCTAAGATGCCACTAAACAAATTTCTAAAGTGATGAGAGATATATCACTAAGAAATATCCATATTGAGAACTTAAGGCATCACTAGAGAGGGATTGTTGGAAGTAATACTGAGAGGGGGGGTGAATCAATATTATCAAATCAATATCTTTTTCATTTCCATACTTAGATTCTTATACGCTACTTCAGTTAAGGGAACGTATGTGTACACGCAACAGTGTCCAATGAAACTAGTGTATATCTAGTAAACTTATGATTCAATTAATCCATTAAATGTTGATTTTTAATTAGAGCATCAGAACTTCATTAACCATATGAATAGTAACCAGGTGTAGTAAAACATAACAGACCATCACACACAAGAAGCACACATGAACACCAAGATGTAAGGTGGAAACCCAATGTGGGTGAAAACCACCTGCTACAATTCGTCCCTATATTATTTTAATAAGAAACTTCTTTTTACAACATTTCTGTATTGGTGGAGTCTTATACCAGTACGTAGGCTTCTACCTGCAGAAGGCTACAACCTTCTCTCGTTCTCTAGCTTCTCCTGGAAGGGAGCTACGACCCCCTTAGCTCTTGTACTAGCTGATGCATTTACTAGTACATAGGCGCTAGCCTACTGAAGGCTCCAAGCTGCTACTGGAAGGGAGATACTATCCCTTGGCTCTTGTACTGGCCAATCTATTTACCAGTAAGTATGCGCTGGCCTACAGAAGGCTACAATCTTAAATTTTCATACTAGATAATCCTGAAGCACAACACCATAATCTGAAGGCCACGTTTCATCCAATTTTCATATTGGACCCATCAATGACATTGAAGCACAAAATCAATCACCACTTGCATCATCAATCACTAGATCACCCAACACTGAATCACTGAAACCCTGTTAATAAAAACATAGTCACTAGAACACAGAGCAAATCACAGAACTCTGCAACAATATTCAGAGCCAACTGTATCATCAAAAATCATGCATCAAAGTGCATACGCTACTTGGAAGAGATGAACCAGCGTGTATACGCAACTTCACCAAAGCGAACCAGTGTATATGTCATCAAATACTTACTCATAACTTTGCTGCACTTCCCGCCTTAAGACATACCCAGATCATTACATATACAAGGATAATACGTGTGTTAGCAACTAGATCTAGTCCATCAGATCACATAAAGATAAATCATTATGATCTTGATCCATTATTAGATCTCATTCATCAACATTGAAGCTAAACACAATCAACCAATCTGAATATGCAGAAAACTGAAACCAGTAAACAGTCACCAGAACTCAGACTTTGCATGATCAACCAGAACCACCTGTAACTTCAAACATCATAGCTTATATGGTATACGCTATTTAGATGTATATAACCTGCGTATGTATGTGTTTTTATCAAGGTCAACCAGTGTATACTTCTGTAAATATTCATTCATGATTTGTAGCTATTCCAAACTTGAGTTATACCTAGATCGTAATATTTACAAAACATTACATGCGTAAGTATACAAATCTAGAACAAGCATGATCAAACTGTATAGAGATGATTCATTCCAAGCCATTAGATCCCGATCTATCTTTAGATCTTGTTCTCCATCAACCGTTGAGATTCCTCCGTAGCTCAGATCAAGAAAAGCATCATGAACCCATAACCTGCATACTGGATCTCATACTTCATCAGGTATTCAAGACTTTCTGAGTGTCTTTGCCAAATGATCTTCTCCTCCTTTTATAGTCTTAGGCCTTGCTCAATACCATGGTCCAAAACCATATAGAATTAATACCTTGGACCCAATACCTGGGGTCAATACTTTGGACCAAATACCATGGACCAATGGCAAAATACCATGGACCAAAACCAAGTTTTCCAAATTCTACGTGCTTTTCTGTGCATGAAAGTGCGTGTATACGCATACGCACCTTTTGGTCTGTGAAATTTCGTATATACGTGGCATTGTCAACAGGAACTTGCATATATCTCCTTTTTTGTTATTCTGAGAGCCTGTGAGCCTGAACTGTGATCTATCATCTTAATGAGTTGCCATTGTACATTACATCTAAACTGATTCCTTTGAGCTGCCCTGCATCCCATGTATTCTGTCACATCTGATATCTCTTCTGTAGATTCATCTAGTTATATATTAGTGAGTTGTTCTGCTACAAGTCGGTTGCCATCAAGTACAACACATGCATCATAATGCCAACAATCTCCCCCTTTGGACTTGATGGCAATAACCACACCACTCTCCCCTTTGACATCAAGGGCAAAGGGCGAACCAAGATATTCTCTTCCTTGATATACATTCCACTGTCCATACTCCCCCTGAGTACCTGTTGAAATCTCTGATTGAGCTCCCCCTTTGTATATGCCAAGATGTACCAATCTGTCCATGCTCCCTCTGAGTACATGCTGAAATATCTGCTCTCCTGAAGTGTGCTGTTCATGCTCCCCCTAACTGTAAGCAAGGTCTGCAAAAAGATGTTCTACAAGAAGAGCATGACTCTATACATCATAAATGATCTTCCTGTCACCAAAGACTCATACATACATCCATCTCCCAACCACGTGGGGATATACCAATCTTGACTCATCCAACCAACCAAGTGGGGATACACCAAAATTTTACACATGATTACATCATCCATCCCAGGCATAGTGGGGAAAGCAAAATAGGCCATTACATGACCTTGATAATAAAAGAAATACAGGACATAAAGACTAAATATCTAAGACAAGACTATGATAGTCATTAGAAGGTATCATCATCACTGTATGATCTGCTCCATAGGCATCTATCAACAACATCCAGATTAGCAACCTGTATATGTCCATTAGTGTAGAAGTCATCAACCTGTAATCAAGGTATGTCTACATATAGATATCGACTCATCCTTTTGAACATTATCATAGCCTTCCATGAATAAATTTTGCATATGACAACAAAATCATTCACATTATATCATATGTGAAAAACACCATAGTCATATCATCATCAAAATCTGCATGATCTTATATACCATCCATGTATCGTCACTTGGGAACATCCCTCATCTGCAGCAATCAATCATATGTAAACATCAAAATGTCATCATATAGGTAAGAACTCATCATCATCATGTCTCCAACAATGCAACTTCGAATAATCATCCATGTATCCAGCATACTGTATATAGCACTATGTATTTTGAGCTCAAGACTTCTTGATATCATCAACATCAATGATCCTTATTCTATGTGAGCACCAAGAACTATAGGAATCTTGCATCATAGCTATATTATATGATCCTTATCAAGATGTGTATTCAAGGTTTGTACTTCTCATTATCCATATGAAGATCACCATGTAAGCAACATATATGCATCATCAGAGAATCAACCACAAATCTGATCTGAACACCAACTATGTAACCCCAAGAATCATATGAGATTTCGTCATGGATAACTCATAACCATATCATAGCAAGATGTATCATTTAGCCATATAAGCATCATCACCAAGGACTTCTAACCATAATGCCTACAATGCATTATTCAAAGCATATGCTCCCCTTGAACCTGTGCCATCTTGTTTACTGTTAGATTTGATCATGCATATATCAGCAAGAAGTATCAAGGCATCATCATCATCAAGTTAGGATCAAAAACACTTCTAAACATCTTACAAGTATCAAGACATTTACACACATCATCAACAGATTGTAACCATTATCAAATAGAGCAAATAATGGACTGAATCATATCAGACCCTCTTTCTTGAGACTGTCCCACTACTTTTCTTCAAACTAACATATACGCGACTGTGCAGTGTCTAACTCGTGTATATACGTGAAGTTTATTCATGAAACTTGCGTATGAGATTTAGGACACTGAAATCTTACACTTTCAACTCCCTCTAAGTCTGTTATGTCTGTAAATTGTGTTGTGCCACATCTTTTTTACTGTACTTCCTTCTTCTTCCATATCTTCAAGTGTGATGATGTTTTCTCATTTTGGTATGGTGCTCGTACTTTGTTCCTGCATTCCTTTGCTATATGTCCCATCTTGTTACATGCATAACATCTTACATGTTTCATATTCCTTCTGTAGCAATCAATAGCTTCGTGACTAAACATATTGCAAGAGAAATAATATCCCTTAAAGTACCTGGAACGTGATGATCTTTTTGTGTGACAGTCTTGACCGATTCTACTTCTGCACTCGCTGCAACATGTCCAATATTATGACATACATAACTTTCAACATTATTCATTGGAGGAAATAATCGTCTATCACTTCCACAATTAGGAGAAAAATATTTTCTTTGAGGAATTTCTTTCCTTGGCTGTTGATGGGGTTGTCCTCTTATCTCCTTGTTGATCATTTTAGATTTCTTACTAGAGTTCCTTGCCTTACCTTGTAAGCTAGATTCATCTTCAATAGATTCATAAAAACCAAGGCCAGTTTTGATAGCAGGAGACCTTTGACTACTAAGAACATCATCGAAGATCTTAGTACTATCTTGAAATCGTAAGAGCTTATCCTTTTCTTCTAATTTATCTTTTAGAATATTTACCTCAACCTGATGTTGTTCTTCCTTTTCAAGATACTGTTTCTTCATGATTCCTTCAACTTTTCTTCCTTCTTCCAAATGATTCCTTAATTCAAAAACTTTGGTTTCTTGTTTTTCAAGAGCTTGGAGTAGTTCTTTGTTCTGCTTATTTGATTCTTCAAGATCTTCTTTTAGCGAGAGGACCTTAGCTTCAAGACTTTCATAGTAACTA
Source organism: Pinus taeda (assembly GCA_000404065.3). Lineage (NCBI taxonomy): Eukaryota > Viridiplantae > Streptophyta > Pinopsida > Pinales > Pinaceae > Pinus > Pinus taeda. Next base: position 12,582 of record APFE030315614.1, read on the forward strand.
GATCTTTCTATGAGTTTCTTGATTGTTGTGCTTCTTTCATTTACTTCATTTCTTAATGATGTCACTTCATCTTGTAGCTTTTTACATTGATCTTCCTTTTCCTTGAATAGCTTCCTTACTTTGTTTCCTTCCTCTAGTTGAGCCTTTAGTTTAGTAGCTTCTTATTTGGAGGCATGTTCCCCTTTTTCCAATAGATCTTGTTGATCTTTAATTTTGTCCGTAAGCCTTTTAAATTCTGTCTCTATTTGATATCTTTCATCCTCACCCATAAGAGCAAGTTCAATTGTTTCGCTATCACTTTCATCATCTTCAAGTGGATGGAGAAATGTATCACTAGAGGATAAAAAACTCATACCTGATAGTTCTTTTGCTTTTTCATCTTCATTATGAGGTTATTCTGAATCTGAAGTGTTGTTTCACATATTCCCCAATCGATTCTTCCACTGTCATAGTTCTTCTGATATGTCTTCTTCTTCTTAGGTGCTTTCTTCTTAAGCTTCTTTCCCATTGTTCTACAGATCTCCTTCAAGTGATCAAGCTTTTACCAAAGGACCTGCTTTGATACCAATTGTTGGAAATAATATTGAGAGGGGGGGTGAATCAGTATTATCAAATCAATATCTTTTTAATTTCCATACTCATATTCTTATACACTACTTCAGTTAAGGGAACCTGTGTGTACACGCAACTGTGTCTAATGTAACTAGCATATCCAGTAAACTTATGATTCAGTTAATCCATTAAATGTTGATCTTTAATTAGAGCATAAGAACTTCATTAACCATATGAACAGTAACTAGGTGTAGTAAAATAGAATAGATCATCACACACAAGAAGCACACATGAACACCAAGATGTAAGGTGGAAACTCAATGTGGGTGAAAACCACCTGCTGCAATTCGTCTCTATCTTCTTTTAATAAGAAACTTCTTTTTACAATATTTTTGTACTAGTGCAGTCTTATACCATTATGCAGGCTTCTACCTGCAGAAGGCTACAACCTTCTCTCGTTCTCCAACTTATCCTGGAAGGGAGCTATAAGCCCCTTAGCTGTTGTATTAGCTGATGCGTTTACTAGTACGTAGGCGCTAGCTTGTTGAAGGCTCCAAGCTGCTATTAGAAGGGAGATACTATCCCTTGGATCTTGTACTGGCCAATCTGTTTATCAGTACGTAGGCATCGGCCTACAGAAGGCTACGATCTTCTTTCTTCCTCCAGGGACCTCCTTTCTTAAATTTTCATACTGGATACTCTTGAAGCACAACACCATAATTTGAAGGCCATGTTTCATCCAATTTTTGTACTGGACCCATCAATAACATTGAAGCACAAAATCAATCACCACTTGCATCATCAATCACTAGATCACCCAACACTGAATCATTGAAACCTTGTTAATAAAAATGCAGTCACTAGAACACAGAGCAGATCACAGAACTCTGCAACAATATTCAGAGCCAACTGTATCATCGAAAATCGTGCATCAGAGTGCATACGCTACTTGGAAGGGCCGAACTAGCGTGTATACGCAACTTCACCAAAGCGAACCAGCGTATATGTCATCAAATACTTACTTATAACTTCGCTGCACTTCCCGACTTTAGACATACCCAGATCATTACATATACAAGGATAATACATGTGTTAGCAATCAGATCTAATCCATCAGATCACATAAAGATAAATCATTATGATCCTAATCCATTATTAGATCTCATTCATCAACATTGAAGCTAAACACAATCAACCAATCTAAATATGCAGAAAATTGACACCAGTAAACAGTCACCAGAACTCAGACTTTGCATGATCAACCAGAACCACCTGTAACTTCAAACACCATAGTTTATATGGTATACGCTATTCAGATGTATCTAACTTGCGTATGTACGCGCTTTTATCAAAGTCAACCAGCATATACTTCTGTAAATATTCATTCATGATTTGCAGTTATTCCAAACTTGAGTTATACCCAAATCATAATATTTACAGAACATTACATGCATTAGTATATAGATTTAGAATAAGCATGATCAAACCGTATAGAGATGATTCATTCCAAGCCATTAGATCCCGATCTATCCTTAGATCTTGTTCTCCATCAACCACTGAGATTCCTCCTTAACTCAGATCAAGCAAAGCATCATGAACCCATAACTTGCATACTGGATCTCATACTTCATCAGATATTCAAGACTTTCTGAGTGTCTTTGCCTAATGATCTTCTCCTCCTTTTATAGTCTTAGGCCTTGCTCAATACCATGGTCCAAAACCATATAGAATCAATACCTTGGACCCAATACCTGGGGTCAATACTTTGGACCAAATACCATGGGCCAATGCCAAAATACCATGGACCAAATACCACGGACCAAAACCGAGTTTTCCAAACTGTACGTGCTTTTATGTGCATGAAAGTGCGTGTATATGCATACACGCCTTTTGGTCTATGAACTTGCGTGTATACGCGACATTGTCAAGGGGAACCTGCTTATACCTCTTTTTTCGTTATTCTGAGAGCGTGTGAGCCTGAACTGTGATCTGCCATCTTAATGAGTTGCCATTGTACATTACATCTGAACTGATTCCTTTGAGTTGCCCTGCATCCCATGTATTCTGTCACATCTGATATCTCTTCTGTAGATTCATCTAGTTATATATAAGTGAGTTGTTCTGCTACAAGTGGGTTGCCCTCAAGTACAACACATGCATCATAATGCCAACAAGAAGATAATAAACTCAAGGTAGACAATGCAAATTTTAGAGGTGCAAAAGAATTTCAAGATTAAAAACAACTTGATAAATACATGGATGATTCAGCCAGTGAAAATACCCTATCAGAAGCTAAGGAAAAGATATGGATAGACATAAATTCATCCCTCTCATATTTTTGGTCATCTATAGAGATCATCTTTGAACAAGAACAATTGGTAAATAAGGAAAAAGCAACGATTACAGAGATCAAAGAGGAACTAGACCATAGACCTGGAGAAGCAATAAGGATTATTAAGGTTTTGAATTCAAAAAATAGAGAAGAGCTTGAGGAAATGGGAAATGAAGATAGGGAATATGCAGTCTTGGAAGTCATAAAAGTACTAACAAAGAGGAATTTGATGTTACAGTTAGGAAACAAATGTTAAAGCCTAGAAGTTCAAATCAAAAGATTTCATAGAAGGTTTTCTATTCTCCAGCAAAACGGAATCCCATCATTGAGAATTCTCACGGCCAATTGATACAACAAGAAGATTATCAGAAGAAACTACATGACATAGTAATAGATAGTTCAAAATTTGCTAAAGTTAAAGGAGATATTGATGGTAGAACTTTCCTCCAAGGCATTAAAAATGACTTCTTTTTTTCGTATGAAATTCACCATCTCTTTGTAACTAAGCCTACTCTTGAAAAGTAGACTGAAGTAGATGAAGTATATAGGGAAGTAATTAGATTTTCATGTCCAGACGATGACAAATGGAATAAGTTCCTTGAACTTATCCAATGAAAAGAAAGCAGATTTGACGGTCAGATTTGAGCAAGAAACGACAACAAAATCAACATAAGCATATTTAAAGGCAACATTTAGAAACTAGATCCTTGAATAATGTATAAATTCCAGCAAATCATTGCCAAAATTTCTATTTTGAGTTGTAATAATTAGAAGTATCCAAATTATTTTGGTTAAAACTTATTTTATGTAAAAGGTTGTAAAATATTAGATATTTTTTAATTACACTCTATATACACATTGTAATTTGAAATAAGAAGGGTTGAAACTTTGATAGAACCAACGACATTATTGTATTTTGGAAATCTTGAAGATAAATAAAGACTTATGGCTTTAGTTTCTTGCAACATTTGTGTTTATGTGAGTCTCATTTGTGTAATGATTTTTGTTATTCTTCATAAAACAAAAGTATTAGGTAAGGCTAGGTTGAGATTTGATCTCCCTCATAGCCCTTGCAAAGTTATTATCATCACTAAGATTAGCTAATTAAACAATTTGTTTAAAGTAGTATCTTTGCATCATTTAATTATTGCCTTTTATCATCTCTCAAATGTATAACTATTAGGTATAGAAATATTTATATACGCCTCTGCTTTGTTTGATAATATAAATATTGAGGAAGGATATTTAATTATCAGATATCTTCACTTGGGTTTAATATTATTCTCTTGGGTTTATAATACCTTGGATTTTTAGAATAAATCTCTTGGGTTTATAATATCAATCCCTTCAATTTATTAATCTAAGGGTTCATATTCATAGGGTATAATGTTATTCATAGGGTTTTTAATATTAGTTCTTGAGTAAAATATAAATATAAATCACTTCAATTTATTAATCTAAGGATTATATACATAGGGAATAATATTCATAGGTTATAAATATTATTTATAAAAAACAATATTTAGATTAATAAAAAAATATTAATAAACAATAATAGTAATTAGTTAATTATTTTTAATGAAGATTTCACAGTTGTAATACATAATGAATCACAAGTTTTGTATTAATAAACTTTGAAACGTAGGGACAATCATCATCGTCGCATCACCCTGCACCCATCATCAAGGACATGAAGCAAGAGAATAGGAGAAGATAAATAGATATCAATCCTTTTTAAATAAAACGGTGGTGGGTGTCGGGAGAAAAGTTACGGATTAGAGATTAGAATTTATTAAAAATATTAATTTATTTATTTCATAAATTAGGATCTAAATTAAAAAAAAAACAATAAATAATTATTAAAATTAAATTATAATAATAAAGTATTAAAGTATTAACAACTAAACAAGAATATTATTAAATATTAATTATTACTAAAAACTAAAAAAATATTAAAGTCAAAATAAGACCAATTAACATTAATTAAACTATTAAATAAATAATAATGGTTATCAACCTATAAAATATTAAATAACTAATAAGATTTATAATTATTAAATTTGATTATTAATAATTTGATAAATTACTAAAACTAATTAAACAATAAACTACTAAAATTATAAACCAAGTATTATGAACTAACTAATAAGAAAAATTAATAATTAAATCAATAAATATTTAAAACATAAATTATTTTTTCAATTACATATGGTTTAAGGTTTTGAAATCAATTTCCAAAAATTTAAGGTCTCTCTTAACCATTTTTTTTTTTTTTTTTTTTTTTTTTTCTCGGAGAAAAAATCAGTACTTTTTATTATAAATATAAAAAGATACATTTTACGAGTGATCACATATTTGATCTCCATACAGCTTAAAACTGATGAAGACGGAAGTCAGAGTATCTGAAAACAAAAACATGACAAGATTCCAATGATACGCAGATCATCGATATGAGACTGTCTCGAGGACAAAAAGAAACTATGTACTCAGTTTTATGGATCCGGGGACCCCTGATTTGTTCTGAACAATTACAATTTTAAAACAGGAGAGGCCACCCCCAAAAGGGGGGTAAACAACCTCATACAACATAAATATATAGTATATACTGTCATGAAAAAGGGACAAAAATAGTTTATACTTCCGCAGCTGACTGATAAATAGAAACCTTGAGTAAAACGCCATCCTCGAAAGATGGATCCACCATAAAAGAAAAAATTTCAGTCATGCGCCTGGAAGAAAAACGGGGATAATCCGTGAAAACTGGAGAACTGTAGGAACACCTGTTATGTATGAAGATCAAAAGGAGGCTGATGAGAAGAAACCATTTCCCCAGCCTTATCTCTTCGATGGCCCAACTGCCCATATTTTGTTGTAGGCCAGCTTTAGAAAGCTGGTCTGCTGAAGTGTTCTTTTCCCTGTAAATATGGCATAAAGAGAAGATTAGAAAACGAGATTTTAATGACACAACTTCATCAAGAATAGTCTTCAGAAACTGGTGATGACACACAGAGGTCCCATTAACCCATTTGACTATGTTCTGAGAATCCCCAAAAATTTGAATTTGCTGTATGTTTCTTTGGATTGACCAGCACATAAGAAGACGCAAAGCAGAAAGCTCGGCGAAGTTGTTTGAGCCCTGTCCCAAACCCACAGAAGCCCGAATGGAATGTTCTTTGTTGAAATGGATGCAAAAACCCGCACCAGCTCTGTTTTGTTGGGAAGCCCCATCGAAAAAAGCCCAGGGGTAGCCTTCATTAATAGTTAAGGGAGCATCTCGGCATTTTTCCTTTTTCTTTTCCGGGGGAGGTATGGAGGAGTAAATGGCCGCGCTGTTGGTGGCAACAGATAGAGTAGAAATTTCTAAATCCTGAAAAATACACTTGTTTCTGGCAAGCCACAGACCCCAGAAAAATATAGGAGGAAGGTTTCTGAGATTTCCATCTGGATTGCAAATTCCACCAATTTCTCCATGCCTCATCCATTTGAAGCGACCCCGTTGTTCTTTTGTATTTAACAGACCGATAAGTTCCCCCCAAATCCTTAAAGAGACGGGGCAAGCAGTGAAGAGATGATTTATAGATTCCCATCCATTTTACAGAGGGGGCAGCGACCAGGACCAATGAATAATCTGGATTGAAGATTATCCCAGGTAGGGATTCTCTCTTAACCATTTTTCCTTATATCAAATTTATTTATTTTTTATTTATTTTTTTTTTATTAATTTTTTTTAATTTATCTTAAATTATATAAAGATATTAAATTTTGTTAAAATGCAATATAATAATATATTTAATTTTTTATGAAAATATACAAAATAAAAATAGAGCTAATTAATAATTTATTTTAATTAATATAAAAATAATAACATTTTAAAACTCAAGAATTAAGAGATTTAAAAATTAAGAATACACCTGGCCAAAAGAGAGGTTTATTTTTAACCAATGAGATGGTTTAAGGATGCAAATCAAGCCCAAACAAAACAACATTTTTAAATTTAGAAAAATATTAAAATATTAAAATTAAAATTAGATTTGGTTAAAAGAGATTTTTGTATGAAAAAAAAAAATAAAGTACAGAAATAGAAATTAAAATTAAAATTTGAATTCTGCAACCCGTTTGTTATACAAATTATATAAATTTCGGAGGTGTAATATGTTATGTTTTCGAATAACCCATGATGGATTTTATTATTATATGAAATTTGAGAGGCTTTTAGCGTGCGTGCCATGTTGATCGTTCAAGACTCATAACACATGATGGATTTTATATGAAATCTGAGAGGCTTTTGAGCGTGCTTTCCGTGCTGAGAATCCTGTGGTTTAGTACTTCAGTACTCATAACACATATGCTGACTATCGTTTAAATGAGACACTGAAATAATCAGAACTATGCCATAAAATATGACATACCATTCTACAGATAATTCATATACTGAATTGAAACAACTTTACAATTTTAATGTTAAAACCCCTACTTTTACTATTCATTAAATATAGTACATCATATGCATTCACACCAAAGTTATTTATTTCCTCAAACTTCGATGAATATGATACTGATTACATGCACATGAAAGCAATACATTTTCCAAAAGCAAAAGTTTCAGGCAAACGAAAATCTAAAATTCTATGAAATAAAACAAGTTTACCCCTGGTTAATATACAGCCAAAAAAAATATGTCCTTATGATCTTTTTCATGTTGTATTTCACGGTTCAAAATTTTAAATCGAGCTTTAACACAGAAGACATGTTGCTTTCTCTCTTAGGTTAAATCTGTCCCCATACACCTCCCACAAACAAACCGAATTTCTTAACAGAATTTAAGAGAATAGAAAACGAATCTAAAATTATAAGCTTACAATAAACAACATATACAAGGAAATATGAATATCTCAATTAAATACATCATTGCAAAAGTGGGGTTATAATCTCTCGTCTAAAATTGGCAGAGCTGTTTCGATTGGATTGAAGACAGTCATGAAATACGTTCTTGAACATAATAATGGATTTAGTACTGCCAAAAACATAATAATGGATTTATCGGATGAAACTTCAAATTTCAAAAAGTCATGGAATAAAATATTTAACCGTAAGACTACTGACTCCAAACACGAGTCCAGAACATTTACAAAAACAGTGAGATCTAACACTATTCTCGACATCCATAAAGAAAAAAAGGGCATCTAACACGACTAAAATAAGCAGCGCTATGTATACTAAGGCCAGAAAATATTGTTTACTTAAAACCGACGGATTGAGATAAGAGAACGAAAGTGATATGAAGAATCAACTACTTGTCCCAACTCTATTTTCTGCAATATTTTCGCTTCCGGGCTCCAAACTGCGAAGACATTCGTCATCACGACCATTGTTATTCACTGCCATGTCCATCAATTCGTCCCCATCGTCCACTATTTTAAATGGACACCATTTCTCTCTTATTTCATCCATACAAGATTCCCATAAAGAAAAGTGACTCGTACAAACCAAGACTATACGCCCGTCGCAACCAGTAACAAATGTGGTACCAAGTCTTCATGAGAGGATGTCAACTGTTATGTTTTGTGGCCCCTTGATTACATTCCATTGTGTCTGTTCCTCATCGAATGTAACTATGCTCAAACAATCCACCGTCATACAATTCATTTAACCAATTATATCTCCCATTTGAGTATATGCCTTCCCCTTGAGGTCGAACTTGATTATCTACACCGTCATACAATTCATTTAACCAATTATATCTCCCATTTGAGTATATGCCTTCCCCTTGAGGTCGAACTTGATTATCTACACCGTCATACAATTCATTTAACCAATTATATCTCCCATTTGAGTATATGCCTTCCCCTTGAGGTCGAACTTGA
>APFE030315614.1:21368-44967 GCA_000404065.3 Pinus taeda
GGCATCTAACACGACTAAAATAAGCAGCGCTATGTATACTAAGGCCAGAAAATATTGTTTACTTGGATTGAAATAAGAGAACGAAAGTGATATGAAGAATCAACTACTTGTCCCAACTCTATTTTCTGCAATATTTTCGCTTCCGGGCTCCAAACTGCGAAGGCATTCGTCATCACGACCATTGTTATTCACTGCCATGTCCATCAATTCGTGCCAATCGTCCACTGTTTTAAAAGGACACCATTTCTCTCCTATTTCATCCATACAAAATTCCCATAAAGAAAAGTGACTCGTACAAACCAAGACTATATGCCCATCGCAACCAGTAACAAATGTGGTACCAAGTCTTCATGAGAGGATGTCAACTGTTATGTTTTGTGGCCCCTTGATTACATTCCATTGTTTCTGTTCCTCATCGAATGCAACTATGCTCAAACAATCCACCCTCATACAATTCATTTAACCAATTATATCTCCCATTTGAGTATATGCCTTCCCCTTGAGGTCGAACTTGATTATCTACACCGTCATACAATTCATTTAACCAATTATATCTCCCATTTGAGTATATGCCTTCCCCTTGAGGTCGAACTTGATTATCTACAGTTGTTTCTAAGCGATTCCACATCTCTATGACCATAATTTCTTTTGAAGTGGAATCCATTTCTTGAGAATTCCTTCCCATGATAAGGGTACAATGAGCTGTGAATGTATCAAAAGCTAGACTAATGAAATCCCAGTCTGTATCTTCCAAAAGTTCTGGAAGTTCTATCCAAGTTTGGGTGACAGGATTACATATGTAAATTTCATCTTTTTCACTCCAGCAACAAAGTATGTGCTCATGCAACCGGTCACCACAACAACAGGGCTTAGAAGAAAATCCAAAGATAGACTTCGAAATTTATGGTCAGTTTCGATACTAATCCACAGGTTTTTGACATACAATGTCTGATATTATTTTCATGCACAAAATGTAATTAAATATGAAAAAGGAAAATAAAGATACCTGAGATTCACGCTGCACAGTGTTATCGACCTGCTCCCTACGATTTCTAAAAGTCAAGCTTATGGATACTTTCTAAAAGTCAAGCTTATGATACTTGAAACCATTCAAATCCTCTCTACCTGAGGTTTTGGCATTTTTCATGTCTTTTATTTTACATTCTATTTAAATTCCTACAAATTTTCTAGAAATTTTCTTATAACAATTTCTTCATCTCAACTTCCTTTAATTTCCCTAGGAGAGTGTTTTGTTTCTTCTCAGCATATGTATTTCACCATGTCTCCACTTCCTTTAATCTCCCTCTTAGAGTGCCTTGTTTCTTTCTAAGTTAGCATATGTGTTTCCACCTAGTATACAACCATATTTTTAAGATTTTATAAAGGTTTTTAGCCTTTTGGGAGTTAATAATTTTGATTATGTACATAAATTTTGACATGTAAAAGAAACCAAAGAAAACCATATAATTATGATAATGAAGATTCTCAACTGGTAGTAAATGAAATAGATTTATTTTTTTATAAATATCAAGAATTTAACTACTATCCTTTTTCATAATGTATTTAAATCCAATAATATACTACATATGTCAAATTTATTAAACATATAATTACATGTTTAACTATTTCTTAATAACTTATTTTCACCAAATATTTTATTTACAGATGGGTCTTTATTTACTCACTACATATTTTTTTTTTTGAATTCTTTATTTATATCAAGATAACTCTAATCCCTATACGTGCACTTTCAACCAACTGTGAACTACTCCAGTGATGATAGCTAAATATTTTTAAAATATTTGTATATCCTTTCAACTAATTTGATATCCATTACACATATTTGGAACACATTATTCCTAAAACCATGACGCTAGAAAATGTCAAGACTAAGCAAACTTTGTAATCTACTAGGTAATCAACTCATCCTCTGCATTTGAACATTATTAACTAGTCATGCTCATAATATCTTAAATATGAGTCTATGATTTCCTCATCTTAAAATATTAGATTCACATTATTGTCCACATCATAGATGAAATATACAACCCAACCAATTACACAAAGAAATCCTTCCTATTAAACATTGCCCTACACAATACCATCACTTATTCTATTCATGTAGGTAATCAACTCATCCTCTGCATTTGAACATTATTAACTAATCATGTTCATAATATCTTAAATATGAGTCTATGATTTCCTCATCTTAAAAAATTAGATTCACATTATTGTCCACATCATAGATGAAATATACAACCCAACCAATTACACAAATAAATCCTTCCTATTAAACATTGCCCTACACAATACCATCACTTATTCTATTCATGTACTTAGTAGGAGTTGGAGCCTCCAAATACAACTATATTACAATGGTTGACAATCTAAATAGGTATATTAAATAAATATGAGTTTGTAACATCTTCAATAATTAATTGTACTGTAAGGGAAGTTTAGCTTAATAACTAAATAATTATTTTTTTAAAAAGAAATTCACTACGGTAAAAATGAAGTTGATTTGCATTTAGTAAAAAGCTCAAAATACAAAATTAGTCAAAATAAACTAAAGCACTCAAAAAAACAAAAATAGTCAAAATAAGCCGCTTTTCAAAATGGTAATTGAGCGCTTTATGGAATAAATCACAAGCTATTTTTAGTCAAAATAATCCGAGGCACTCAAAAAAAACAAAAATAGTCAAAAATAAGCATGGGCTTTTCAAAATGGTAATTGAGCACTTCATTATGGAATAAATCACAAGCTATTTTTTTAATATTTAAGACATTTTTTTAACGTGACATGATATATTATTCTAGTAAATGGACCTCAAAGAAATTCATTTTGACAAGCCTGTATAATTTCACAACATTTATTTCACACGGAACAAATACTAAGAGAAATAAAAAAAAAACAACAACTAAATGAGATTGAAATTGGTTGAAGAAGGCAACTTACTTGGGACTTAGAAAACTGGGAAATCTTGTTGATTGTGAAGTAAATGATGAAGAAAAGTTCAGTAGAAAGCTCCAACATTTATTTTTAGTGGCTTATTTTTTTATTGTGGTGTTGTTTTGCGTATTTATCATATACAAATTTTTAGTGGCTTATTTTTGGTTGTGGTGTTGTTTTGTGTATTTATCGTAAACAACACTCCACATAATATAATATAGATAGCAAGAGCTTCAAATCAATAACTATCCCTGCTTTTAAAAAAAATAGCATGGCATTGACTATTGTTTTGAATGAGTTTGAGGTCCACCTTTTGCTCACCCCTTTTCATTGTTATTTTGTTGTCTGTTTGCTTGGGAAGGTGAGTAGCAATGGCAGACCACCTATTTCTCAGTAGAGCATGAAGTTGAATAATAGTCTTCTCCTCCTGCAGGCTGAATTTTTCCCTTTGATATTTGGTCTTAGATAATTAGCCCAATGCAGTCTCCAGCTCTTTCTGATCTCAGCACGCAACTTTCTTCCACAGAGCCCTCCAACTTCCATGGTTGTGCTACAGTATATAAGTAATGAGCTTATGATTTTCTTTGGGAGTCCAAGGCCCTTCTTAAGCCCAACATTTTTGCAGCAGGGAGCCCTACTATTATTTCTGATTTGGTGTGACTTCTATAATCCTCGGCAAAGATGTTGTCGAATTAAACACTACAACTGCCCTTCACGTCACGAGTTGTTCCTCGGCTGTTTTTGTTTTTTGATCGCACTTCTTTGTCAATGTTGGAAGATGACAGAATCAAGTGTGGAACTATTGAGGGAAGCCTAAGGAACAAAAACAAGCACACCACCTCTTCTCAGTGTTATACACACCAAAAAATGCATGTATATATCTAGTATTTTTCAATCACGTACTAGCTTACAGTGTGATGGTTGAATTCACATTCTAGAATAGTTAGTCACTTCCTTGAATGTAACACCTAGATTACAATGTAGTTGTTCTTAGTTGCCTAGGGCAAAATCTTTTTTCATAAAGTTCAAATCTACAAAAGGACTATAGCCAAATACGATTCAAATATATGAAAGTGTGCGACGCTCCATTGCCACGTGAGCTTCTGACTTTGGTGTTTTTAACTTAAAGATAGATATTATAAATTTTGATGGAAGAAATCCTAAATTAAACATTAAACATCAAATTGACGGTTTCTGATTTATGAAGGATGTCTTGACAGGTAAAAATGAAGTACGTGCTGTGAGACGTCAAATTCCAGCCTGCTTGAAACAACCGACTGCTTGAAACAACCGAGCAATTGAAACATGGGTGCTATATTTGACAAAAATCCAGGCCATAAAATCCCTTCCTCTCCAGTGTTGATATAGCTATGCGCGGGATTTTGAAAATTCAAAATTTAAATTACGAATAGTAGGTGATCTATACATTAATGCTTTAATTGCATGCATGCTCTCGGGTTACGGCTGATGGCAACGTGAACGGTATCTGGGCTTGTTTTGGCGTTCATCGAAAAGTTAAGAAAAGAAGCCGACCATCCGTGATACATCCACGAGGATGTTACGTCAATGCTGAAAAGTCATTCTAGACTACTCAGTTAGTGGTTTGTCAGTTTGGAACGGGACAACCTATTTTTAATTGTGAAGTACCATCAAGTCATTTTTGAAAGTTATGGTTAGGTCAAATTGATTATGAATCGTGCTCACCAATTTCATAGTTAATATTTTAGATATCAAGGTAAAAAGTTAATTTAATTTTTTAATGGCCTAATGCATTTAATTATCAATATGTTAAGCAACTTCATTAATGACACGTCAAGGGAGGTAAAGGCCAGAGAGTACATCGAAGAAATAGTAAAGATACAAGGGAGATATGAATTAAAAACTATGAAGATGACATTGATATGGTTGATGTAAATTGGGTTATTGACGGTATACAACCAAACATTCGCTCAACAATGGTTTGTTCAGAGAGGAAGCCTCCACCCACACCAGTAGTACGCCTCCACCAACACCAGTACTGAGGAAGCCTCTTCTTTCATTGCTACTTTGGGGAATGTTGGTAAGTCTTTTCATACCTCTGTCACTGTTAGTCATAGTGAATGGATAATTGATTCAGTGCCACAGATCACATGACCTTTGATGGTAAATGTATTCAGTCCATGAAATCCTCAGACCATCATATAATGTCCACAGCCAATGGTACTCCCTCTCTTGTGGCTGGAGAAGTTTCAGTTTCTCTTACCTAAAATTTGAATTTGGAGTCTGTTCTAGTTGTTCCTTCTCTTAATCATAACTTATTATCTGTTGCTCAAATAACCCTCACTTTGAACTATATTGTGATATTTTGGCCTAACCTTTGTGTTTTTAAGGATATTCGGACTCGAAAGACAATTGGTAATGGTACTAGGAGAGGAAAGCTCTACTATCTTGATCTACTGCTGGCAAGCTCCAATCAGTTGGCTCAAATTTTCTTAGCTAATAAGTTTGACACACATAAGAATTCAGAAGTCTGGTTATGGCACAGGCATTTAGGCCATGTATCTTTTGGATATTTACAAAAGTTGTTTCCAAAGCTCTTTTCTCAATTAAATGTTTCGGATTTTAAGTGTGACATTTGTGAACTGGCTAAGAGTCACTGTGTCACATTTCCCATTAGTATGCATAAAAGTCTCGCACCTTTTATGGTTATTCACTCTGATGTCTGGGGACCTGCAAAAACTTCTTCTTTGAGTGGAGCACGTTGGTTTGTTTCTTTTTATTGATGATCATACTCACATGACTTGGGTTTGTTTAATGAAATCAAAGAATGAAGTTAGTTCCCTATTTCAACAGTTTCACAAAATAATAGCCACCCAATATAAATCAAATATTCAGGTTCTTCGTACTGATAATGGTGGAGAGTTTGTTAATCAAGACTTGAAACAATACCTGAATTTACATGGCATTGTTCATCAGACGACTTGCCCTTACTCCCCTCAACAAAACCGGGTAGCAGAACAGAAAAATCGTCACCTTCTTGAAGTTGTTCGTGCTTCCTTGTTTGGGGCTCATATGCCTATTAGTTATTGGGGAGAAGCCATTACGGCCGCAGTTTATCTCATTAACCGTGTACCCTCTAGTTCACTACAATTTCATACCCCCTTTGATGTTCTCCATAATACTGTGAGTGCCCCTACCATAGCGAATCTGGCCCCTAAAGTTTTTGGGTGTGTAGCCTTTGTGCACCTTCACAAACCCTTGAGAAATAAGCTGGAACCCCCTACCCTTCGCTACATCTTTGTTTGCTATGCCTTGCATCAAAAAGGTTATTGGTGTTATCACCCCCCTTCTCGTAAAATTTATGTTACTCTTAATATGGTCTTTCATGAAGATGATATGTATTATTTTGCCTTTGTGTCTCCACTTCAGGGGGAGAATAGAGATGAAATGGAGACTTTGCATCGTTCTTTGGACCTTGATCCTATAAGTGGAGATAATTTGGACACTAGGGGTGAATGTGACCATTTGGAAACTAGTGATGAATGTCCAAGTGATGGTGACACTGTAACTCATAGAGGTGATTGTCCAGATGGGCAACAAGTTTTGGAGAATGAGGTTCCAGATCAAATGGAAGTTGAAGTGCCATCTGTGTCTTCCTCCTCTCACGATGTACCACCAAACTAATTTTCTTCTCCAGCCGATTCCATGCCCGAGTCTTAGGTAAACTTTGAATCTGAACCTCAATTAAAAAAGTTACCAGATCGAGTCACAAGAGGGAAACCCAAAGTTAACTATGAACCTGTTCTCAACTCCAAATCTAAGTATCCCATAAGCAATTATGTATCCTACCATAGATTGTCAAATGAGAGTAAGGCATTTGTGAATCAATTATCTGTTGTAGCTATTCCTTACAGTGTGCAGGAAGCTTTGAAAGATCCTAGATGGAGGGAGGCGATGAATGAAGAAATGAAGTCTCTTCAAAAGAATTCAACATGGGAAGTTGTTGACTTTCCTGAAGGGAAGATACTTGTTGGATGTAGGTGGGTATTCTCCATTAAATACAAAGCTTATGGAACCATAGAACGGTTCAAAGCAAGACTTGTCGCCAAGGGATATACTCAAACATATGGAATTGATTATATGGAGACATTCGCACCAGTGGCCAAAATTAATACAGTCCATATTTTCCTATCTCTTGTAGTGAATTTTGACTGGCCTTTGCATCAATTCGATGTAAAGAATGCATTTCTACATGGAGATCTCCAAGAAGAAGTATATATGGAGTTGCCCCCTAGCTGTAAGTTGCAGACTAAAGGTAATAAACCGTTTTGTAGATTGAAAAAATCTCTATATGGCTTGAAGCAGTCTCGTAGAGCGTGGTTTGGAAGGTTCACTAGCTTTATGAGGTCTATTGGTTACAAGCAAAGTAACTCAGATCACACTCTCTTCTTGAAACATAATGGAGAACAAATCACAACCCTCATTGTGTACGTTGATGATATGATAGTAACTGGAGATGATCTTGAAGAAAGGAAAGCACTGTAAGAGCAGCTTCCCTGTGAGTTTGAAATGAAGGATCTTGGGGAATTGAAGTATTTCCTTGGAATTGAAGTGTTAAGATCAAAGAAAGGTATTTTTCTATCACAACGAAAATATGTCTTAGACTTAATGAAGGAAACTGGCATGATAGGATGTAGTCGAGCAGAAAATCTGAAGCTAGGTGTGCACCAAACCAAGTTCTTGCTAACAAGGAGCGCTATCAGAGATTGGTTGGAAGATTAATGTATCTTGCACATACTTGGCTGGATTTAGCATATGCACTAAGTGTTGTCAGTCAATTCATGCACTCCCCAAGTGAAGAACATATGAATGCTGTCATCTAGATCTTACACTATTTGAAGTCATCTCGAGGAAAGGGAAATTTATTCACAAAAGGTGATAGCTTGGATGTTAAAGGTTATACAGATGCTGATTGGGCTGGGTCAATTGAGGATAGATGTTCTACATCGGGCTACTTCATTTTTGTAGGAGGAAATCTAGTTACTTGGCGAAGTAAAAAAACAAGAGGTAGTTGCTAGATCTAGTGCTGAGGCCAAATACAGAGGAATGGCTAAGGCAATATGTGAATTGTTGTGGATTAGAAATCTGTTGCAAGATTTACATATGAAGCAAGGCGGTCCTATGAAGTTATACTGTGATAACAAGGCAGCATGTGATATTGCTCATAATCCAGTTCAACATGATTGAACTAAGCATGTTGAGGTTGACAGGGATTTTATCAAGGAGAAACTATAAGCAAAGTTGATTGAAGTTCCTCATGTTCGATCTCAAGACTAGCTTGCTGATGTGCTGACCAAAGCAGTGTCAAACCAAACATTTAATGGCTGTCTCAACAAACTTGGCATGAGTGACATCTATTTACCAACTTGAGGGGGAGTGTTGACAATTGGGAGCAATTATCTCCAAGTTGGTTCTACGTAATTCAAGTTCCTAATTTGTCTTTGCCACTGGCTGTACAGATAGATGAGAATCACTCTTGAAAATTGGCTATATAGATAGACGAGAATCACTCTTGTGATTGTATCAGTTTTCCTTATTCTAGTCCTAAACTATAGGATCTAAATTGTATACAACGGCTATTTATGCCGAACAAGTATGAGTAAAAAATAAGAGAAGCCTTTCATACAAACTCCTTGTTTTTGACTAAAAGTATTTGGAGCATTGGCTTTTGAAGAAAATGGAAATTACTAGCAAGAGATATTGGATAAACTTGACAATGTGCTACCCTCTACTAAGATATATGATAGAATACAAATTAGTTATAAGTCTCTTAGTAAAATTGTGAAGGAAATATCTTAGATATTGTTTGTTTTTTTCTCGTAGAAGATGGAGATAAGGTAAGAAGAATATGGGGCAAGGTGGGAGTTTGAAATCTACAGGAAAAGTGTTTGCTGGAGTTGCTGAAAATAATAAAATAAAAATGCATGATCACAATAGGGACATGGGAAGAAAAATTGTTGAGAAAGGATCGAAGCCCCTTCATCTTTTCTTTTGGATTGGATGATAAGAACATTGATGATTTGTTGGAGAAATCATAAACTGTAATTATTTCGACCTTTCAAACATCGTCTCCCTTTCAATTCAATTTTGATTATTTTGAAGAGAAATATAGATCTATTTGCTTTGTCTTTTTAAAGCATGAAAAGGTGATAAACAAAGTTCATAAAATCAAAATGGTTAGTTATTCCTATGATATCTTCCATAATGTAGAAAAAGTGCCCTTTTTATACTTCAACAGGGCCAACTTACAAATGAGGCACCTATCCTCGTCCAAAAGCTTAGAAATGAAGCTTAAAAATATGAGACTTGTTTCATCCAAAGGAGGTTATTTAGATGACATATTGAGCATGGTGAAATCACCCAGTTTGATATGGCTCCGATGGTATGAATGTCCCTACTCTTCCCTGCCTTCCTAGATTCCCATGGAGAATCCATGCGTTTTAGAAGTGGTGGCAAGCGGATTGAACATACTATGGTCACATCAATCTCAATTAGGCAAATATATTTGTGCGCTTATTACTTTCATATAATTTCATTTTGTAGACCACAATCATAGATTTATACATAGCTTATGTTGAAATGTCAACATTGCAGGCTGTGTCACTCGAGGTGCGAGAATTAAATATCTAGGCTCCCCTTTCACCACTTCCAAAATATATAGGGTGGATGAAGCACCTCGAAAGGATTTCAATATGGAGGAACTCCAAAACACCCACAGTCGCAAGATTCACCGACGATTTTTATCATCTGCGGTCTTTGAAATACTTAGTTCTCAAAGACTTCTCAAGACTGATGTCGCTACCTGATTCCTTTAGGGAGATAATAAACCTTCTGTATATCGATTTGGAAGGTGCTTCTAATTTGCATATGGTTCCAAATTCATTTGGGAATTTAAATATGCTCAAACATCTGTCATTGAAAAGGTGCTCTAATTTGACCATCTCCAATGAAGCAGTTGGAAATATTATCACGCTTAAAAGCTTACAACTTTCATATTGTAACCAGGTGAAAGAAGTGCCTCCCCAGGTCACAGGTCAACCGTCTTTGCAAAAATTATATTTGAATGGATCAAAGTTAAAATAATTTCCAGGCAATATCGGAGTCCTCTACAATTTGGAAGTTCTGGAATTAGGTAGAAATTTGTTGTAAGTGTTGCGAGATGGTTTTGGTGTCCTGAACAACTTGAAGAGCTTATCAATATATTCTTCGCCGCAATTGAAATCCTTGCCTGATTCCATTGGACTATTGTCTCAATTGGAAAAACCCTATCACAAGAAGAGGAGAAACGTACCCCGAGTGAGGAGGTCATAAATGAAGTCATGAAAAGCGTCGATGAAGAGATTGGCACGAATCCTTTCACTTCTTATCTCTCAAATTCTAGGGATATTTCGGTGTTGCCTGATATTTCAAGCGGCCAAGTAGGTGAAGCCCTGGCTTTAGACTCGGGGATGATCTGTTTTATCTTATCAGGGTTTCACTTCTTATCTCTCAAATTCTGGGGATATTTTGGCGTCGCCCGATATTTCGAGCAGCCAAAAAGGTGAAGCCCTGAATTCAGAGTCGGGGATGATCTGTTTTATCTGGTCGGGGTTTCGGGTTTCAAATGACGAGCTCAGAATTCCTCTCAGCCTTGTTACGAACTCGAAGGACGTAGTCTGCCAGTCTCCCGAGGAAAGAACTCGAAGGACATAGTCTTCCAGTTGAACTCGAAGCATGAAGAAGAGAAGGGCACCTGTCAAATAATTAGTTCAAAGGAAGAAAATAAAGCTTTGTGATTGGCTGGGGCTGCCAGTCTCCCGAGGAAAGAACTCGAAGGACATAGTCTTCCAGTTGAACTCGAAGCCTGAAGAAGAGAAGGGCACCTGTCAAATAATTAGTTCAGAGGAAGAAAATAAAGCTTTGTGATTGGCTGGGTGGACAGTGTCTGCTCACCCCAAGCCCACAAAGAAAATGCCTATCGACAAAATTAATGAATATTTAAGTGGAACGATGAAGCATACCTATGAGATGGTCCATGCAAAATCCTTACACTCGAGAGTACAAAGAAAGAGGAGGTTCTATTCAATAGTGTTGCACACATTACAATAACTAAGGAAATTATGTTATTTCCTAGAAATGGTCGAAGGACGTAGTCTGCCAGTCTCCCGAGGAAAGAACTCGAGGGACAGTCTTCCAATTGAACTCGAAGGATGAAGAAGAGAGGGGAACCTTTCAAATCTTAATTAGTTAGAAGGAAGAAAATAAAGCTTTGTGATTGGATGGAGTGAACATTGTCTGCTCACCCGAATCCCACAAAGAAAATGCCTATCGACACAATTAATGAATATTTAAGTGGAACGATGAAGCATACCTATGAGATGGTCCATGCAAAATCCTTACACTTGAGAGTACAAATAAAGAGAAGGTTCTATTGGTGTTGCACACATTACGATAACTAAGGAAATTATGTTATTTCCTAGAAATAGTGAATTGTAACATTAGTGGGATCAAAATACATTGAAAGTTCTTGAATGACAAACATAAATTTGAGTATTGAAAAATAAATATGTATTTATATTAAATGATATGCCCATGTACTCATAAAACTCTTACATAACCATAGTTATAATCCTCAATCTTGAAGCATATCCACACAACGATCATGCCACCTTGGTGACATAAGGATTGGTGCGTCCCTGTGATTCTCATGGTAAAGGATCATAATAAACCACCATATGTGTGCCTCTCAAAGTACAAACCTTACATTCTTACTGGTTAGATTTTTTATAGCCTTTCGAATAACTACCAATTCTTCAACATGAACCCCTAACTTATTCTGGAAATTGTACTATTGGCATTGCTTTGCTATTATCAGAGTCCAGAACAATCACAAAAGATTTGGTGAAGAAATACTATAGACAAGGTAGATGTGAAGATTTGTTGGTGAGAGTAGTGGAGGAGAAACCTGTGGTTGAACAGTGGTGCTATGTGAATTCACATGCATGTAGAGATGTCATATACATGGAATGACGCATTTTCTTTGTTAAGCACATATACCAAGTAATTGAATGAGTATTAATCATAGTTAATTTAATTAAATATAAATCACCGTTTGTCTAACCTAATTTTTGTTAAAAATTACCTTAAATTATAAATCCCAATGTATAGATATATATATAAAATTTCAATTTGGCTCCAATATAATTTTACCTTAAATATTTTTATTATGCCATAGCTGCTCTCCTATTGGAATTGGCCACTTCAATTTTTTTGCTAATTAATTTTTTTGATCAGATGGTCTAAATTGAAAGATGCTCATATATTCTCATCGTTGCCACTCTATCTGATGCGGGATTCAGCCCAAGAGCAATTATTGTAAATAATAGTCATAGGGGGTCAAGGATTCTAGAATTATTTTCCTAAGATACAAGTCAGTGTGATGTTTCCAAAGTAAATAAATGAAAAAATAGGAAATAAGGAGTTCTTTTAGGCATAAAAGTAGTGAATGTGGGTCATTAAGGGATAAGGAGACTTTTCTTGTTTTTAGAACAGGAAAAAAAGACAGAATAAAGCCTCAAGATGTTTTTTGTAGGTGAATGCATTGCATGTAGAAATTTTATGTTTCAATCATTATGTAAAACATATCTATTATCATTATAAAATAATGAGACAGCGAAAGCTCTCATCGGAGAGGGGGAGCGTGCCAAAAGTATTCGGATTATATTCTCCGCATCCTCATGGATCATTGGTTATTTGTTAATTTAGATGTGTGGATTCAACAATTTATTCGAACTGTGTATTAATTGTTTAATGGTTTCCGCATATACATGAATAAACTGTGTATTAATTGTTTAATGGTTTCGACATATACATAGATAAAACTGTGTTTAATTCTTAGCAGAGATGTATGCATTGTTTTTTTTTATGTGTGCGTGGATTATGGCAGCCCGGAGGAGCGAATTAACATAAGGATCGGCGTAGGGAGGCATTTCTGTGTAGGCGGAATATTTGACTATGTAATGACTGTGTATTATATTTACTGTGCGGCCCATATAAAACCTGTTTGGTATTGTTAATAACAAAAGACTGAGTGTGCGTCTTAATAACTGCTGTGCGTGCGCTATTTCCATAGCAATTGTATTGGACGCGTGTGGTAATTTATAAATATTGTGCATTCAGAACGGTGGTTCAATTGTGAACTGGTGGAACTATGTGGATTTTTATGGACTGCGGAACAGTAAGGTTGGAATTGCATTAACAATGCGTGGACAGTGAAACGTTGGCGTAAAAACCGTGTATAGATGAATTGAGCGCGCACCATAAACACTTTGACAAGCTGCCACAAGACTGTATTTGTTGGCCGCGCACATCGCAACCAGTTTGAGGACTGTTGCATGCACTGTCTGGAGAATGCGTGTGCGTATTAACCTATGCTGTGCACATAATATATATAGTATATAAATATGGTGTTTTATGGTACGCACTTCCAATGGATCGTAGGGATTATATATAGCTAGAGTTTGTTTATGAGATTGTATTTTATTGCTGGCGCATATGTTGTATTGCCTTTTCATCGAAGGATGTATCTCTTACACTGAAATTTATCACTTAGTCACAGTTGCTTTATGGGTTTATCATTTTAATTGCTGCACGCACTGTCTATTAGTTTTATGACAGCCTGGTTTGTGGAGAATTTATGTGTGTGTTTAAATTGCTGTGCACATATTATATATTGCCAGCGAACAGTCCATCATCAGGTCGTATTAGAGCAGGGAAAGTTTCCTGCGGAGAGAAGGATTCCAGACCAGCGGAAGTTGGTATTAGAGCTGGAATAACTCTGTTTGATGATTCAAGTTTTTTTTAAGTTAAATTAATTGCATGCGGTGAATGAATGAATGCAAGAAGGTTTGTTGAACTGAAATGTATTTTTGAATGTGTGATGAATGATGAAGATCAGATTTTAAATGTGATATGCAGCATACACAATTGCAAGTGAACAGGATGGCAAACAAGATCAGTCAAGATCTTAAAGGTGAGATGATTCCCTGATTTGAAATTTATGATTTAAGTTTATGGTTGCAGAGAAATGGCAGTGAACCTGAAGAATCCAATAAGGAATTGGATAGAGAGGACAACTGAAGTGTTCTCAGGAGAGAGTGGGAGATTGCAGAAGCCTAGAGGGAGCAAAGGTGTTGCTCAGGAAGAGGTTCCAGATGGAGGACCCGTGCTTACCAAAAGACTAAGTGAGGAGAGCTTAGTGAGGTAAGATTGCAGCCAGGAGGACTGGCTGTTGCAGAGGCTTGTTGCAAAAGATGACTACTAGTAGTCATAGCAGAGGTTCAGGAAAAGCCACAGTAGAGGACATAAGAAAGAGGATGCCAATGTAAATGGCAAGAAGATGAGTCAAGAGGAAGTTGGAATGGAACAAGAAGAATTTCTAGGAGATAGTAAAGATGAAGACTTGAAGGCTGAAACTTCAAGTAAGGACAAAGGGGCACATGGTTTTAAATCTGAAAATTTGTGTATGTTTGCAGGTGAAAGACAATTGACTGATATTGTCATGAAGAAGGAATCTAATCAGGATGTTGATGCAGAGAAAGAACCAACTGAAGATTTGTCAAGAGTTGTTGAAGGAATAAAAGGTTATGTAAAGTTTCCAAAATCTACTCCTAATGAAGTTATTGAATTGTACAGGGAACTAGATCTTCAGAGAAGAGAACTGGAAAGACAGAGAACTTATGCACAGGTTTATTTGCTCAGGAAACAAGACAGAGAAGTTTTCATGAAGGACAGTCATGAACCAGAAGATGGTAAGAAGGCGAGACTAGTTGACAGTCTCATGGTGAATACAAATCAGCATGTTGAAATATTGCCAGAGAAATCTAAGGAGAAAGCCAGTGAAAATTTTTTGGGTCCTGAAAAAGACTTGGAGCTGCATAGAGAAAAGTTCGTGAACGAATCGACAAATAAGACCAGTGGGTCTTGTGATTTTAATGCTAACAATTTGATTGTGTTTACAAGTGAGGAGCCAAAGTATGTTGCAGAGGGACAGGAAGTTTGGGAGATAGCAATATCTATGGCGGCAACGGAAGCAACATCTATGGTAGTAGCTGAAGAACAACAGTAGCAAGTTGGACATAGAAATTGAAGAAATATGGCAGCTGATGATGCAGCAATCAAATTGGAGGAAAATAGAAATAGCAGCGAGCAAGATCGATCAAAACTTGAACCTGATTGACAGAAAGAAGAAGATGGAGGAAAGGACAACAGAAATGTAGCGGAATCAAAGGAATAAAGCATTTGGACGGTTGCAAAATAAAGTAGGGGATCCAGGAAGATCACGACCACAAACCACATGATCAGGAGATCATGAAATTTTTCTACCTTGGGAGTCTGATGCGGGAGCATTCAGCCCAAGAGCAATTATTGTAAATAATAGTCATAGAGGGTCAAGGATTCTAGAATTATTTTCCTAAGTTACAAGTCAGTGTGATGTTTCCAAAGTAAATACATGAAAAAATAGGAAATAAGGAGTGCTTTTAGGCATAAAAGCAGTGAATGTGGGTTATTAAGGGATAAGGAGGCTTTTCTTGTTTTTAGAACAAGAAAAAAAGACAAAATAAAGCCTCAAAATGTTTTTTCTAAATGAATGCATTGCATGTAGAAGTTTTATGTTTCAATCATTATGTAAAGCATATCTATTATCATTATAAAATAATAAGGCAGCGAAAGCTCTCATCAGAGAGGGGAAGCGTGACAAAAGTATTCGGATTATATTATCCGCGTCCTCATGGATCATTGGTTCCTTGTTAATTTAGATGTGTGGATTCAACAATTTATTCGTACTGTGTATTAATTGTTTAATGGTTTCCGCATATACATAAATAAAACTGTGTATTAATTGTTTACTGGTTTCGGCATATACATAGATAAAACTGTGTTTAATTCTGCGCAGAGATGTATGCATTGTTTTTTAATGTGTGCGTGGATTATGGCGGCCCGGAGGAGCGAATTAACATAAGGATCGGCGTAGGGAGGCATTTCTGTGTAGGCGGAATATTTGACTATGTAATGACCGTGTATTATATTTACTGTGCGGCCCATATAAAACCTGTTTGGTATTGTTAATAACAAAAGACTGAGTGTGCGTCTTAATAACTGCTGTGCGTGCGCTATTTCCATAGCAATTGTATTGGACGTGTGTGGTAATTTATAAATATTGTGCATTCAGAACGGTGGTTCAATTATGAACTGGTGGAACTATGTGGATTTTTATGGACTGCGGAACAGTAAGGTTGGAATTGCATTAACAATGCGTGGACAGTGAAACGTTGGCGTAAAAACCGTGTATAGATGAATTGTGCGCGCACCATAAACACTTTGACAAGCTGCCACAAGACTGTATTTGTTGGCCGCGCATCGCAACCAGTTTGAGGACTGCTGCACGCACTGTCTTTGTGCGTATTAACCTATCCTGTGCACATAATATATATAGTATAGGAGTTGTCTATAATGCGACTTTTTGGAGATTCCGGTGATGGAATCTGGCGGAAGAAATGAGGTTAAATCTTGATTTTTAGCAGTTAAAATGGTTTTTTAACTGCATATTTGGATTCAACACCCTGAAAAACCCCTGGGAGCCATTGATTGTGCAGAAACTAGCTATCAAACTTGGGATTCCAATGAATTGCTGCCGGATTTTGACCGGAAAAATCCGCCTGAAAGACTTTCAAAAAATCGCGTTATAGACTACTGCTATAGTATATAAATCTGGTGTTTTATGGTACGCACTTCCAATGGATCGTAGGGATTATATATAGCTGGAGTTTGTTTATAAGATTGTATTTTATTGCTGGCGCATATGTTGTATTGCCTTTTCACCGATGGATGTATCTCTTACACTGAAATTTATCACTCAGTCACAGTTGCTTTATGGGTTTATCATTTTAATTGCTGCACGCATTGTCTATTAGTTTTATGACAACCTGGTTTGTGGAGAATTTTCGTGTGTGTTTAAATTGCTGTGCACATATTATATCTCTTACACTGAAATTTATCACTCAGTCACGGTTGCTTTATGGGTTTATCATTTTAATTGCTGCACGCATTGTCTATTAGTTTTATGACAACCTGGTTTGTGGAGAATTTTCGTGTGTGTTTAAATTGCTGTGCACATATTATATATTGCCAGCGAACAGTCCATCATCACTATCCATGAACGAAATTCAAATTGATAAATTCCTTGCATATCTAAATCATTTGTTTAAACATTGTTTAAATTATTTTGTTCCTCTTATTTATCTCCACGTGTTGGAATTAGAGAAAATGAAATTAAAAATTTAGTTTCAAATATCACTATGAAACAAATGTCCGTTTACCTTTTGAAACATTTGCATGTTAAAATGTGGAGGAATATATGGCAACGTTGAGGAATAAGTGCAAGGTTTCTTGGTTGAGCGTTTGAAATTGTCATTAAATATTTATTGTACCTGTTATTCATCACCTTGTCATTGTCAAATTGTGATTAAAACTTTTCACATTCTCTAATGTTTTCATAGAATTCATTAGGTAAGTGGTGTGTAATCACTTTGGCCTCCAAAGTATGACAACTTGGCAAGACATTTAAGTAAAATGAATTAAAAGTTTGTTGTTGGCAAGACATTTAAGTAAAATGAATTAAAAGTTTGTTGTTGTTGATAAGCACGTATTTTGAGAAAAAATAGAAAAAATAAAATAATAATAAAAATAAAATTAAAAATAAAATTAAACAATATAGATTGTAACACCCACCACTCCATTTAATGGATTTTAACTCCCATTGGGCTACTCTATCTAGGATTGTAATAACGACCACTCCATGTAAGATTGTAACAACCACCACCCCATCTATTAAAAGCAAAGCAATATACATTTTCCGCATGCATTTCTCAGTGAATGGGTTGTTGGAATTGTTGAAACCAAACCATGTCCAATTAAGTTAGGTCAAATTCCTAGAACCATTCGAAAAAGTTTCTGTTGGCTTTTATCTTCTAAAAAATCCACAATCCTTTGTTCTACTATTTTTTTCAAATACGTATTCTATTTAAAATAGTTTTTTAATATATAGTTTCTCCTGGGCTTGAAATGAGTCTAGCCACCCTTTTTTCTCCACTGCCTCCCTAAATCATTGCGCCTAGTGCATGCAACCTCAAACTCGGCACACCCCGGCGGCTGTACAGTCAAGCCTTTCCATTTACCTTCTCCTTCTCTGCAGCACCATCATCTTTCATTGGTTACCTCCTTGGCCAATTCTATTGCCAGATTTCAACCCTAGCGGCATTCCGTACTCATTGCGGCTAGGATCCCACACACAGTCCTTCCACGTGAGCTACTCAACATATTCTGGAAACATTTTCCGAGTCACTCTATGAGAGCCTTTGCCTCCACAAACACCCCCGCCTCCACTCACACACCCCGCAAACCCTTTGCCTCTCTTTCGGCTTAGCCTAAAGGTATTTTGTTTGTTTTGCGCGATCTGCTTTGCACCCATTGGGTTACTCTTAGCCTTGCAAATAAATAGTAGTTGGATTCATACATACACCACGATTTCATTTTATTTATTTTTCTAAATAAGATTGGTTTGATCTGAATTTGCATAAATTTGCAGCATTTACATTAAGTTTGCGAAAAAGTAAGGGATGAACCGATATGAATTACATATTTGATATTCAGTTGGGTTTTGAAAATGATTACTTTAAATATGTGAGATGGTTATTATTTTTTTTGTTTTTTGTTTTGAAGGGGATATATTTACAAATTAATAGGACGGTTATTAATTTTTTGTTTTGAACGCGATATATTTACAAATTGAGAGGATTCACTTAAGATTTTCTATTAGAACATTTGAGTATGAGACCATATAGTCGTGTTGAGATTTTGAAACCCTTTCATACCTATACCTTATAATATACTTTATAATAATTGATTTTAATTATTTTATGTTTTAAATGGTTACATGTAATCAAATCATTGAGCATATACAGTATATATTGCATGGTCAAACCATTAGTTAGAATAATAATTTTTTTTGTGGCATTTTTATAACAATTTTCTTTATTTAACTTACATGTACATCTTAATGATCAACTATCTAATATATTTTATGGTGGTTACCATTTTTCCATTTAACATGGAGCGGAGTTTTGAAAATTATTTGTTTAAACTTTAAATCGTGAATGAGTAAATGCATTAAAAAAAATGGTTATTAAAATTTCTTTTCAATAACATGCATGGAACGTTTTCGATGGGAACATTTTAGATTGAGACCATATCTATGGAATGAGTTTTTTAAACTTGTTCATACCTATGCCTCACCACACTTGGTTTTAAACATTTTGTAATAATAACAGTGGTATATTTAGTCAGATCACTTTGACTAAATCACTAGGTATATATGGCATTTATTGTGGTTAAACTATGATTTAGCATAATAGCTCTTTTGGTGGCATTTTATAAAGGAATTTCTTCTTAGCTCACTTTTACATGATATCTAATTTCTGGCATTGCTCTAGTTTTCCATTTAAGATTGAGTGAGATTTTGAAAAATATTGTTTTAAACTTTAAATCTTAAATTAGCAAATGCATGTTGAAAGGGTTATCAAAATTCTTTTTGAATTGGATACATTTGCAAATTCAATATGGGTTGCAGTATGGTGTTACTGAAATTGTGGCTTAAGCTGATTTTCACACTATCTCTATCTTTGCTAGTGACTTTGTTGCTTCTGGATGTATTAGTGGATAAAAACTGCCATTCCAACCTTTCCTATTAAGGCCATATGATTGTGATGAGTTTTTGAAACCTCTTCATACCAATGTCTCATGATAATTGGTTTTAAACATTTTATAGTGCTAACTAAAAATGGTACATTTAATCAAATCATTATGCATATATTATATTTATTGTAGGTTTAAATCATCATTTGGTATAAAAATAACAACTTCTATGTGGCATTTTTATAAGGATTTTCCTTAAATCATCATTTGGTATAAAAATAACAACTTCTATGTGGCATTTTTATAAGGATTTTCCTTATTTAACTTTCATGCATATTTTGATGATCAACTCTCTAATCTATGGGATGATAGTTTGTTTTTCTCCATTTAAGATGGAAAATGATACAAATATTTTCCTAGAATAACCTTGATGCGTAAAGCATAACATAATTAGACTCATGATGCTATGGAATGAGATTATTAGATTGCATTTGAAAGATTTGATTTGGAACAATCCATGAAATTTTGATGTTTCTTTCTTCTTCATGAAGATTAAGACATATTATAGAGATTTATTTGACTTTTTGATAAATATTTAATCACATTTTTTCCTTAGTTGAAGGATGTTTTGAGTAAATTTTCCAGTATAGTTTTATTGGAATTATGTGCCAAATTAAACATTAATTCCTTGGCATGAGCTTTAATATTAGTGGAGTGTTTTTAATATTCTAAAAATATTTTAAAATTTAAATAAAATAAATTATTAAAAAGGATTCATTATTAATAAATTATGATTATTTTTCAATCAATAATCATAGATTTTGAGTCACTAATCTTATTCAACAATTGAATGATATTATTATTATGCATTAAATAGATTTTAATCAATAATTTTAATGCATTAATAAATTAAATCAAATATGAGTGAATGAATACAAAGTAAATTTAAATGAACCAAATTTTATTGCAATCTAATGCACTTAAACCTATTGTAATCTATTGAAATACACTCAAACTATGCAATTTATTGTTGCATTCAAGTCTATTGAAAACATTGATTGCAATCAATTGAATAAAATGAAATTTGGAATCAATGCATTCAACAGATTTGAATTCATCAATAGATTATATAGACTAAATACATTAGATTACAATAGAATTAGGTTCACTGAATATAATTTTTAGATTTATTACATTCAATGTATTTGATGCATTAGATTTAATGGCCTCCATAGATTTTGTTTTATTCAATGGATATATTTTATTTTTTAATAGTTGTTTATTAGCCCTTTATATGCCCAATGGGATAATTCAAGTGTGAAATAATATAATTCCCATAATTTATATAAAAATCTTTTATGTATTTTTATAGCAAATTTTATAAATCTGTATATTTAAAATGTGTTTTTGTCATATATACGTGTTGAATTGAATATTGACTATAATCTACTAATAAATTTATATAATATATTTTGATTCATTTAGATTTTATCAATAATTTTTTATGCATTGAATAGATTTATATTTATTTTTATGCAATCAATAGATTGTTAAACAATTTTTCAATATTTTTTTTTTATGGATTTAATATATTTTATTCTTTTGTGGAATTGAGGCTTTTGTGACCCATATCAAGTTTTAAGAAGATTTTTCGGCTTAAATCACATTAGAATGCATTTGTCTAGGCTTTTGGAACCAATGAGTGTGAATCACATTAGAATGCATTTGTGAGTGTGGTTCATCATCCGTACAAGTTGAAGAATCATATCTGGCTGCATGATAAATAGATAGAGGAGAACATCCAATGGCTAAATTTGACTAGGAAACGACTATATTGACTTGGCAACGAGACTTGCTAACGGCTATATTTGACTGGGAAACAACTACTGACTATTTTTGACTGGAAAACAACTACTTGGCTGGACTGGATCAAGGGATAGGGATAGGAAAAAAATGGTTAAATATAAGAGAGTTGGTTACATGCCTATTAGCATATTTAAATAAGGAATGTGTATATAGGATTAATAATTAGACTATATATTATATATAATATATATATATATAATATATTATATGATAATATAATTTAAGAGTAGTTTATATATCATTATATATAAAAATAATCAAATTTACTAATATTAAACTTATATTAAGAGTTATATAAGAGAGTGTTATTTAAATTTTGTTTAATAACCTAATTTATAAATAGTTTAATTATATTTAATTAAAAGGGTTAATATTAAACCCATATTGTAATTATGTAATTAAACTTTATTTTATATCTCATTATGTATAAGTAACATATTAATTAATGTGAATTAAAATTTCAAATTTATAAAAGTAATTTAATTAGAAATATTTATATTATTTTAATTTTATCATAATTAAGTAACTAGTTAATTAGTTGTAAGTTAGTTTTAATTTTATTTAATCCAAAAAGAGTTAATGTTAAATATGCATAGTTAATTGTAAGTTAATATTGCCATAACAAATAACTCTTGTTAAACTTACTATTAGATCCTATTAATAAAATTATCAAAGTCAACTTAAACCAAAAACCTAAGACTATCTAGAGATTATAATAGGAATAATACATTAAATTGATAACTTATTAAAATAGTTGAATAATGAACCTAGAATATGCGACACAATTTCCCACATTTAACTAATCAATGAGGAGAAAGAAAGGAGGAAGTTTGTTTTAAATTGGTCACTTAATCTTAAGCAAGTTTCATTAATGTTTAGTTAGAGAAATTGTTATAAAAGGATTTATTTATTTAATTATTATTATTATTTTTTTTTTTTTTTATGCATTGAATATTTTTTTTAATCAATACATTTGTATGCCATTTAATATATCTTAATCAATAAATCTAATGCATTCAATATATACAATTTATTGATGCATTGAAATTTATTGAAAGCATGGATTGCAATCAATTGAATAAAATCAAATTTCTAATATATTAAATTTGATGTATTCAAGAGATGTTAAATGCTTTCAATACATTGCAGTAAATGCATTGAATACATTTGAATGCATCAACAGATTTTATAAATTGAATATTGAACAATATATGTTGGTTGAGCATCTTAGTGTTAACTTTTAAGTGATGATTTTTGTACAATGTTACTGTTCAAACCATTAATGATAACACAACTTAGTTCATTTTCATTTTAAAGAAACACAACTTAGTTCATTTTCATTTTAAAGTTCCATAGTAAGTTGCAATCCCTCTTTCCCACCAATTTCACTCTCCAAATTCAATAGAATGATTTATTTTTTTTAAAATTTTAATTTATAAATTTCAGGTTTATGTATACAATATATATTTTAATTGTAAGTAGAATATTAATATATTAAAAAAAGAAATTCAAATATTTAAAATAGAAAATTTAAGGAACAATTACTTTTATGAAAATTTGAGGAATAATAGTTTCCTGCTAGATAAATTTTTTTATATGGATGGAGTCTATCTAACATTGAATATATCTTTATTTTATTTTTATTTATGCACATCTATTTAAATTTAAATGAACCAAATTTTATTGCAATCTAATGCACTTAAATCTATTGCAATCTATTGAAATATACTCAAGCTATGCATTCAATCTACAAAATTTATTGTTGCATTCAAATCTATTGAAAACATTGATTGCAATCAATTGAATAAAATCAAATTTGTAATCAAAGCATTCAACATATTTCAAATGCTTTCATTATATTGCAATCAATGCATTCAATAGATTATATAGACTAAATACATTAGATTGCAATAGAATTAAGTATTGAATAGAATTTTTAGATATATTACATTCAATGTATTTAATGCATGAGATTTTATGGCCTCCATAGATTTTACTAAATAGATTTTGTTT
>APFE030315620.1:0-31859 GCA_000404065.3 Pinus taeda
ACAACTAAGCTTTAGTTAGCTTTAGTTATTGCATGTACACATTAGCTTTAGTTAGCTTTAGTTATTGCATGCACAACTAAGCGTAACTTAGTTGCTTTTATGTATTTATTCTAAACCAATATTGTAGAATCAATTCATTCTTTTCTCAATTCTTGCTTGCTTACTTCCTTCTCTTGCAAGCTTGTTTATTGTTTTTCATATCTAGATCCTTGTATCTCAAAATCTTACATAATTTTGAAGCTGGAAACTTCTAGCTACAGCTACTGCATATGGTTTCTTCTCCTTGATGTCTATCTTCATCTGGTTTAATCTCCTTGTTGTACCTGGAAGAAAAATATGACACATAAGCTTCCTTAATTGCCTTAAGAAACTCACCCTTAAGGTGCTTAGAATACCTTTCCAACAATTTCTGACCCTCATATGATAACGTCTCAAAGCTTTCCCAAAAAGGGAACAATATTTCTTCTTTCACCCATGCATATTAGTACTCCCATCTTCTTTTCACCCCAAAAAGCCTAACACAAAGTCTCTGAGGAACCCGAATCCTCCCCACAAATTGTGGGGCGTCTTGTACGGGGTCGATAACTTGAGCAGGCCAAGTAGGGATGTCAACTCTGCTGTCAGACCTTGCCCAAATGATATCACCCAGGCCAAAACGTTCTAGAGGCTAGCCCTCTGAACATTCAAACGCCATCGAATTCTGCAGTGGAGATGTTTTAGAAACCCTAAAATCATCATATTGCAGCTCGTTTTGATCTGCTACTATCACACGCTTCTTCTTAAATTCGTTACTATTAATCGCTCCTGCAAAATTTCGGCCCTTCGATTTTATGCTT
This sequence comes from Pinus taeda, assembly GCA_000404065.3. Taxonomy (NCBI): domain Eukaryota; kingdom Viridiplantae; phylum Streptophyta; class Pinopsida; order Pinales; family Pinaceae; genus Pinus; species Pinus taeda. The sequence continues at coordinate 837 of APFE030315620.1, forward strand.
GGCTCAGCGCTCATACATTCCATGCGTTTGGTTGGGCTATTCCTCATTTTTCCAGATTCATCTGTAATGTGGTGAAACTTGGCATGATGCCTCCCATTTCTAGGCACCCCCTCCTCTTCTTCGCTGCTATTATGACGCTGTAATCCATACCCTAACGATTTTGCATCGCCGCTGTCACCTCTCAGATCTCTGTTTCTCTTCCTAGAATGCTCCATCCTAACAATCAAATTGTTATGAACATTTACCGGGCCGAAAACATACCTGAACTTTGCCTTTAGTGATGAATTGATTGCATTTCAAACCCTAATTCGAATGGCCTTTTACGGCAGCGAGTCATAGAGCAATACATAGAGTATTGTGCGATGGATCATTTGGTAAGGTATTTTTATAGTCGTTGTAGAGGACGTAGTACAAAACATAGAGCGGAAGCTTGGTGCGAAAAGCTAAATTCTAAATCTATGCCGACAACAATAATCCATTATTTTCCAAATTCTTCACCGGCTCTCCATTAAAAAGTTAACTATCAGTTGTTTTCTTTTTCAATTTTCTATGGGTCATTTCTTTGTGCAAACGGGAACCCTATATATTCAAATTCTTTTTAACTATCAGTTATTTCCTTTTTCAATTTTCTATGGGTCGCTTCTTTGTGCAAACGGTAACCCTATATATTTAAATTCGAATTTGTCAATGGGTAGAAATTGATTTATGCATTTGACAAATTCTGGAATAAACTGCAGGTTAAGTAATCTCCTTTTCTTTTCTTTTTTTTATTATACTAGAATTAGTAATAGGGGCAACCATTCCATGTGTTGCTGCCCCTTTATACAACTCTAGGATTAGTGGCTGGGAGCTTAGCGGGCCCCCCTATACAGCTCTAGGGTTATTTCGGGGGATTTGAACTCGTGGGAGCATGCATTTCTAACAAACTTCACTGCATTGTGATTGCTAACTCACCTACCGCGTGAAGCTACACCTTAACTAATCTTGATTTAGCTCCTTATTTTTATAATTTCTCACTTATCATATTTTATAGTTGTGCAAAGGTATAATAACATGCAAATATAGGTCTTTTTCGCTATATTTAAATGCAAATAACATGCACTATCTTTCTCAACTCTCATTCAAATATAAACTAACAATTCATTGAAAATGTTAGGTAATTGTAATTTTTTTTACGAGTGCTGAGGTGTCTCTACAAGGATCACGGAGGCAGCCAAATGAAGTGGTGTGAAGAGGAAATTGGAATGAAAGTGCAAATTGAAATTAAATTAATAAAATGGTAAAGAGAGAAGAGTTCATAGTAGAGGATTGGTAGGTGGGCACGGGAGAATAGGTAATTGCTGGGTCTATTTAATGTGCTACCTAAAATCTGCCAATATATAGAGGAATCTCGATAGGAAAATACTTTAAGGGTATAATTCAAATACTATTGAAATGAGAAATGTACTCAGTTAACTATTTCAAGTTAATTCGAGCAATTTTTAGGTCCAACCCATTATGTTTTTCTATATCACGCACTTTTCTAGCCTTTTGGTATGAGCTTTATAGTCTAAAGGACTAGGCACTCCTACCTTGGTCCCTTCCCTCATTCTACTTTTGTAAGTTTTGTTTGAGTCAGGCATTTTCCTCTTAGTATGGGTCACTTCTCTCTTTTTGTAGTGGTCTAATTTACATGAGCCTAAGGTCACCCTCCTAGAAAGGGTCACCATGAACACTCTATGGGAACTCCCACTACATCAATGACTCGAGCATTAGTCTCTTTGGTTTTTCTCTCATTGAGTTCCTTCCTCAGACATCTTCTTGGGATGTGGTACATAATAGTTACATAATCCATTTGCGTGGTATTTTTATGTTAAATTTGTCCAATTATCTTTCTACTACAATTGGAAATGGTTAATTCTACCCTAGGCCCCCTCTTTATCATGTTAATTGGTCATGTTCTCTATTGCTTTGATCTTGTTGATTCTTCATGTGGTAATTCACCTTTTGAATCCCCTCTCTCTCACTCAAGTGTCTCTCCCTCCCTCTCTAGAAACTCTCTAGTCTTCTTTTTGTTATCTCCATCATGCCATGCTAATGAGTTCCCTTGGGAGAGCGTGTCCAAGGTCATGCAACATACAACAATGCCCAAGTTCAAGCCTAAGGCCACATAACCAACAAGAATTCAATAAGAATTTACCTAACATGACGACTCCTCTAGCCCAACAAAGTCCACATCTACACATCATTGACCTACATTTTTCATACCAAGATTCTATTGAGAATGGTCATGGTTTGATCAAATTAAAAGGAAAGATTAACTTCTCCTCCACATGGAGGAATTACATCTATTATATTAACTCATGGATGATTTCATGGAATGCATGGCCACTATCTTACAAAGAAATCCACCATCTCCATGAAACTTAGCTCATCTTTCACATGTCATTGCCTTAATTATATTATTCTTTATGTTGCTAATAGTAGCCAAGTTCTACTTTTAAATTTATAATCTATGTCTCTGCATATTGCAGCCACTATATTGACAATGGTTATCTAGGTTGTTTTTTGAAATAAGGACAATTAAGAAAAATGATGCTCTTTTGGTTTTGAAGTATGTTACTTCATATCCCATCTCCTCTCTTAGATGTCATTTGCATTTAAGGAGGCAAAAAGTATTGAAGATCCTAATAAAATAAATGGAATATAAATATTTTATATGTTAATTTAAAATATCTATATATATATATAACAATGAATAAATTTTATCATTAATATTAATATTAATAATATAAATTTATATGACTTGAGATTAGTTGAATTCATGTTGCTAAAAAACACAATGTTAATAGGGGATCACACGTGTAAATTTGCCCTAAATATCTTCTCAATAAAAATGATAATAAATTTTATAAAATTATTAGTAATAATTAATATAATATTATTTATATTTAAAAACAATAAAAATAATAATAAATTTTATAAAATTATTAGTAAATAATAATAATATATTATTTATATTTAGAAAAAATATTTTATATAAAATAATAATGAAAGAATAAAATCATAAATGTATTAATACAAATGATGATACATATCTACTATTTTGTTTATTAAAACTTTCATTCTCATTTAAATGATTAATTTTGTATTTAACAATGCATATAAAAACATTCATTCCCAATTAAATGGTTACTTTTTTAATCAAGTGCTGCATGTAGCTGGTAGTCCCTGCCTATATAACCGAAAAATTAGCAAGTTGTCGATGCCAACGCTGTTGCAAGTGTGTGACAATTGTTTCCATTGACAAGCACTACTTGGAACGAATTGTCCAGAACGAAATTACTCGCCGATGCCAATTCCCCATTTCATTTCTTCTGTTACCAAACATAGGCTTCTCCAGATTTCCAAGAGGCATGCAGATATGGAAGAATCATAGATATGGAACATTTCATGCATCTCCAGATTTCAAAGAGGCATATAGATACGGAAAACATCAATCTTTTGCGTGTCTCCAAAACACGTACTTTATTTGTTTATGTTCTACGATCATAATTGCATGTGAAGCCTATGCTATGGAGAATGAGCTGAATGTTGAAGGTATTCTCGTGCACTCAGCCTAAGGTATTCTTGTGTGCTCACAAAAATGAGTTGAATGTATTCTAGTGCACTGCACTAAGGAGAATGAGTTGATCCAGACAGAGAGTTAATATCTTAGCATGAGGAATTGTTTTTGTATTGTTTTGCATTTTTAGCAGCAGGTGAAGGTGTTTTCGTGCTTTTTTTAGCAGATGTGAGACTGCCATATGGCTACCATGCCAATACCCATGCGGACAACGACTTACATGACACCTTTTCAGATCACAAAAAGTTTGATGAAAACTTTTGACACGTGGTTCTTACCAGAGACATGTTATCAATTGCATGAACCAAGTTGGTCAAATGGGGCCCGTTCATCGGACTACGTGTTGATGTTTTCCATTAATGTTTTATTTGGGATAAGTTTCAACGAGAACCAGCATGCCTGATTTTCATCTCCTTGCTAATCAATAAACTTTGTTAATGTTCATTGAATCTTGAATTGTTCGTCGAATTCTAATTACATTCTTCCGAGAACAGTGATGTCGCTGTCCGTCCGTTAAAGAGAAGATCGAGAAGCATCTGAGAGTGCAACCGTTATATTGATGGAAATAGTGGCAATAACGGCGAGTTTGTTGGCGTTTCAGGTAATTTTTAATTGGAAAAATATGACTAATTTTTCATGGATCGCTATGTGGGCACTATTCAAAACCATTAGAGTCGTGCTAAAATAACTTAGCATTTCAGGTAAGGTCGTCTTTGCTTGAGGAATTATAATATAAAAGAAATTGAACAGGAATGACCTATCAAATCCATGGCCAAGTTACTTGAAATCTCTGCACAACGAATGTCTAAAGCATTTGTTTGAACAACATTGTTGATGTGTGCTTGTGAATCAAATGAAGAACATGGTAACATATTGGACTATGAGCATTAGCCATTAAACTTACCTCACTTGGAGCGATTCTCACAGTCAATCATGTGTTTTTTGCAGCAATTCTCACGCATACAGATCATCTAGATCAAAAATCCATAACCAGAAATTTTGTTATTTTAATTATATTGTAAAATTAGATCCGACTAAGTTTGACACTAAACACTAAGCATGCTAACCAGTCACCAAAAAGTAGCCCTATGTTTGTGACCACAACTTGACCTCGGATATAAGAAAGTAAATTCAGATATAAATAATTCGAACATGATACTATAAGCCAGACCAGAGAAAGAATGACATCTCAGACATGAGCCACAAAAAAGTGTTTCCAATTGCTAGTCTTTTCAAAGCCTCCCTACTGAGGATTTGGTGACCTGCTGTTTGCTACCGAGACTCTAGAACCCCACTCAAGCAACTCTTTGCTTGTATCATCCTTGTGTAGAATAACTTCAATGAAGCATAAGGAATCCTTTTTGGGTCCTAGGGCAGTTTTAATAGCCTCTACAGCCTCTTCTTCCATCTTAACCTGCACAGAAAGAAGGGGTGCTGTTAAATAACAAAAAAATACCTGTTACAGAGTACTTAGGAATCCTACATTTTCTAGGGCTGAGAAAAAACGATGAAAAGCTGACAATAACAACAAAACTGCCATGATAAGAATCAAAAGGAGAGGAGTAGATTAATATCACCAATCTGATACAGAGTTTTGACCAACTAAAGATAAGTCCTAAAGTCTACAATAATGTAAAAAAATAACTTTGGAGTCCAGCATTTCCCTTCACTGTTATGAATGGAATCTACTAAACTGGTGTAGTTCCAATTCTTTATGACCTTGTATGGGCCATCATGTATTTCAACTTCTATAGTATATCCTCCATTATTAACCAGAAAAAGGATAAGATTCTGCCCATTTCGAATCATAGTAGACACATCCTAGACTGTCACCTGTTGAAATAAGAATGAATACATTTAGGGATAAAACTTACTGATTTTTGGACAAAACAGATAACCCGAAGGAATTTAATATTTCAAATATAGATTCATTTTTATTCGTTAAATAAAATATTACAGAATTTTATATAAAAATCCTTGCATCTGCACCTAAAAGCTTCCATCACCAATGCTTGATATTAAACGCTTCTCTGGCGTTTCTTGAGCATATCCTAGTGTTGCTCCTACAGACCAGCCTATTGATCCATACTGCATTTGGAACTCATACCTGCCAAACACACATTTAGCTCAACGAGCAAACAACTGCAAATATAGAGACAAATATACTTGCGAACAGAGCACCATGAGAGTGACAAAGAGAGCAGCATAATAGTAGGTCACTCTCATCAGAGAACAAAAATTTCTCTTTCATCACTCATTGCTGCCACTCCTACCATTGCATTGCTGCCACTGCTACAATTGCAGACTTCGGCTCTGAAGCCTATCCAACAATAGTCTCACCGGAAACCTTCCTCTGCAGATGGTAAAGACTAATTTCATATTGTGTTTGGTGGCAAGAAATTGAGAGGTGGTGGTAGCCAGCTACCTGAGAGGTGGCATATGGTGGCAGATGGCGGTAGCCAACTGCGTGAGAGGTGAGAGGTGGCAGCTATATAATAAACTTTGCATGCACCTAAGTTTCATGTTTGTCACCATAATTTTCCAGACTTTGGATAAAATATAACTTGTCACCACATTTTTGCATTGGTATAAACGAAGTCTCCAATAAGAGGTCCTTTCTTACCCAACCAAAAACCTTCGTTAAAATTTTGATAGACGAAAATTGTCATTCTAAAATGTTGGTTAAACAATCATAACACCGAAAAAAACAAGGTCAACAAATGAATTAATGCACAGTCAACAATCTATCGATCGCTAATAGTCCCAGGCAGGGACCAATAATAGTCTTAACCCATTTAAATGATTACATTTTTAATGAACAATAGATATTAAATAATCTTCGAGGAACATCATTTAAATGATTACCTTTTTAATTAATACTTTTAACACATTTAAACGATTATTTTTTTTAAATGAATAATGGATATTAAACAACATGCCACGAGCATTATTTAAAAGGATTAAAATAAGTTTTCACAAAAATAGTATAGTTATATGATAAACTACATTAAAATTAGTTATTTAATTATATTTGAATCAAGAATTTTATATAGTTTCTAACTAATTTTTATTTTTATATAATTTCTAACTAAAAAAATTAATAAAAAATATCATTGTGTATATTTTAAAAATGGAAATATAAAATTACCTAAATATTTGCATATTTATGCACACAATTCACTACCATAATAGTAAAAATAAAGGGTGTAATCTCTAAAAGCGAGAAGAGATTATCTTCACTAGGGTGGGGACGATTGTTTTATTTGAAGAAAAAATAAAATCAGAATTAAATTAAAAATAAATTTGAAATAAATTTTTTATTTAAATGAATTTTATATTTTATTTGAAATTTTACGAAAGAAAACAATAACTCTAGATTAACTTATTTTTATTTTAAATTTGAAAGAAAAAAATATTAATATTCATTAATTTTTTTTATAGTGATTTTATCGCAATGTATCTTTCATGTCTTTACAAGTCTCACATTGATGATAATTATTTTTCCTCTTATGACATATGGTTCCAAGGTCATTTCAATCTAATAGCTAGATGAAACCAGTAATACTGAACCTAGACTACACCTCCCCATTCTACACTTTATCTTATTACACGCGTTGTCATTTTTATTTACTTGCTTAAACGATTGTTCCAACAAAGAAACAAAAATAACCATGTGATATATGCCATGCAACAATACACAAGTTTTATAGTTGGGTGATTGAACTTGACCTAGCACCCATTTACTATAATACACAGGTACAAAGATTGTGGCATGAGACAAGCTACATGCAAGATGAGTTTGTAACTCCTACATACAAAACCTTTTTCTTTGTGGTATTCCAAACCCCTTATGCAAATATCGCATGGCTTGTGCCACGTAACCCGTCCTTGGGTGATTCAACTCACAAAAGGAAACATGTATGCAACTAGTCTCATTTTCCATGTCATCGTCCACCCAAGAACTCACACCTATACTCCACTTGACTATAGTAGAGAAGGAAACCTATTCTCTTCATTGTGTGCACTCCTTTGCAACTTGCAAATTGATTTTATGTTCCTTCCAACTTTACTCCATACCTTTCTCTTCATTTATTTGGTCATATATATAAGCATGCCCTCTCTCCTCAATGATCAGAGATGTCCCTTCACCTAGATTAGGTCGATGTGCTCCATAAAACCATTTAGTTATAAAACCACAAATTATCTACACCCTCCCCAATCTAACATCCTATTGATATGCTTGCACACGATTCATGTGATGTGTGTCAAATCAAAATTTTCTTTATGCATTTTCACTTACTATTCAACTCATTATTTGATGTGCATCCCCCCTCTCATGCAATCTTTCCAGTAAAAATGAGTCAATAACTTTTGATGAATTGATGTTGTGCAACCCATCTCTCACACCCTGCCAACATGCGATGGACATGTTATGGAAATCATGCATGCCATCCCAAAAATTCGCTCATCTCGTCTATATGAACCATGTGTGCATCTTCATCCATAATCAAGAAAGCCCCTTAGCACATTAAAATGCCCAAGGCGCCTGCTCACCCAACTCATGCTATTTAAATGAAGAGTGTGTGTGTCCATTTGGTTTGCTTCTTCTATTAATTGGTTCATCTCTTGAATATTGTATCAACCTCATGTTTTTCAAATCCTCATCATGATAAGATATTACATCCACTACAACATGCCAATTGAGTCGAGAGCTTGACAATTCCATTATGATATCAATAAGATATTAAAAATTATCAAGGATTGTTACTTTAGAATGGATATGATAGTTAATTCTAGCAAGACTAAGGTTATGATAATAAAATCCAAAAATTCACTTATTATAATTTTGTGCATAACAACAAGAATTTGATCACTCTACATAAAAATATTAACTATAACTATAGTAATGAGTAAAGGATAAATAAAGAGTGGAAATATTATTTTAGCCTAGAAAACAAACATAATCTAGTAGATCTTTGGTCATAGAATAAAATTAAGATCCTCTTTGTTATTCTTTCTACTCATGTTATCTGATATGATTGTGAAGTTTAGAATTGCAGCATATCTAAAAAACCATGAATAAATATTGAGAAAATCCATTTCCCTTTTACAGATTATAATTTTAAAATTAAAATTAATACGCCCTATTAGATCTTTCTCATAGAAGTGAATCTTACCCTCTTGAAAAAACAACATAAACACCATGGATGACTACAAACTTTTTAATTTTTCCTCATAGGCCAATCAAAACCATGTCTATCACAAGTGAGTTTCCCATAAGTCTTGGCTAAATGATTAGGAAGTATAGGAATAGATAACTTTATTGAGTATCAATGATATTAAAATTATTCTCACATCTAAAATGATATTAAAGCTGTTGTTACATTTGAATTTGGGGATAAGTTATGGTGTGATAAAGAACCCAACCATAAGAGAAAACTAAAACAACATAAGGAAATTATTACCTTAATTTAGAAGATCAAATATATCTCTTTATCTTAAAGAGTCTAAAGATGAAAATCAACATTATTAAAATAAGAATGAAATCTCATGATCTCTTCAATGAATAAAGATATTGTACAATTTTTTAAAAATCATGATTAACTATTAAAAGGATTAAAAAATGAAAAGTACTATCTCTTAAAATATTATGTATATGCCAAGATTAAAGAACAATTTTTAAAACACTTGTATGAGAAATTTCTTAGCTTTTTAAATTGTCTAAATTATAAAAATTATTTTTATTTCCAAATTTCTTAAATATAAAATGAAAACTACAAAAAAAATTACACACACACACACACACACACACATATATTCTAATAAATTTTAAAAATTGTGAAAAACAATATCAACAGTAGAACATCTTCATCTTTTCTGTCTTAAGAAAACTTTGAAATTTTAAATAATCTTTTGTGTACATGGAGTAAAAATATATCACTCCATAAAAGTACATTGATACTATGGAATTGCAAAAATTGTAAATAGAAATATTAACAAAAAAACTGCTCTCTTCCTAGCATATCCATGGTTCAATTTGACTGTGTCTTTCAAGAAGAGCATAATATAACACAAGTAATAGTTGCATTGTAGCATAGTCCTTGCTTATTTTTGTGAGGTCTTCATTTTGTTGTTATTTGAGGACACTCTAATTCCGCAATCATTTCTACAGGATGTACTTTTACACCACTCACAATCACGACTTCTTTAGCACCTCCATACTTAACACAATGAAATCTAAATCTTGAGATATGAAAACTTTGCAACCGTTATAGCAGTTTCCAAAAACCGCTAAAGATATAGAGATGTAAGTAGGTGGTTAAATGGAGGCCAGGAAAACACTCAACAACATTATATATGAAGTAAGTGCATATTTAGAAATCTAAATTACATAGCAATTTTGTTGTGCTTTCTCTGCACTCCATGCAATATAATCTTCCTCAACACCTCTACTCATTGCATAATGAAAGCTTTCTCTGCACCTCCACACCATGCACAATGAAATTAACACCTAAAGTAAGCAAATGTGGTGGTACGCATATGTTTCCAAATTAAGTGGCAGATAACAGTACAACACAGTAGCGACATGAGCCTTAGTTATTAATTTTAGGCAGAATTCATAGTGTGTCGTTTAGAGTTTGCGGAAATTGAAACCTAACAGAATCATTTGTGCATATCACAATTCTACACTACTCACAGAGAAAGCTTCTTTCATATCCCCACACATCTACACAACGAAATATAAACTCTGATATTGCACAATATTCCATCGTACCTCCACTCTCTACACATTAAAATTAATGCCCAAAAAGATAAAACACGGCCTAATTGTTTGTTTCTAGCATGAATTCATAGTGTATTGTTAGAGCTAGCAGAGAAGGCGGCCTAACATAATCATGTATGAAATCATAATCTGACACTCCTCACAATTAAATATTATTCCATACCCAGGCACCTCCACACAACCAAAGTTAATTTGTCTTACATGCACATATTGAAATCATATCTTCACACTTCGCATAATGAAATTAATGCCCAAAAAGATAAAATGGGGAAATAAGATTATGTTTCCAAGTGACAAATGGAAGTATAACAGACTAACAACCTCACACTTAGTTATTCTCTTTGGACACAAATTCATAATGTATCATTTAGATACGACAAATAGAATGGTGTGACAAAATCAATTTTGCAAGCCACAATTTTTTATTTCTCATAGCGAAATTATCTTTGATACACCCACAACTTTGCACAATGAAATGTAAACCTTCAGATATGTACACTTTTCAATCATTATAGAAGTTTCCCCAAACTTCCAAAGATATAGATGATTAAGAAGTTGGATAAAATCGAGTGAGGGAAAACACACAAAAATATTATATTAAAGAAATTGCATAGCCAAAAATTTAAGTCACATAAAATTATTATATCAATTTCATTGTACTTTCTCTGCACTCACGCACAATGAAAGATTTTTTCACACCTCCACACTTCACATAATGAAATATTCATTTGCATCTCCACACTTCGAACAATGAATATTTCCTTTGCACCCAAGACTATAGATGATGAAATTAACTCAATTAAAAGTAAAAAAATTAAAGATATAGCTTCTCTCAAACTTTAAGAAATTAAAACATATTTGTATAGGCTATTTTCTCAAATCTGGTCAATAGGCCCGCAAACCAGATCAATCACGATGTATGAACATGTTGTCTTCATCCCTACATAAATCCCTAAGCATGACCTTTCTAAATCCCCGAGTTTCAGGGTCTGACTACTTTAAATCGGTGATTTTAAGGCCCAACACACCTTGCCCCTTTAGAGAGATGTGTCAAGTAATAGGTTTCTCAATTCTGCACTAGCGTTGATTAGCAAAAACGTGTCCCTTATTGGGGGTGTGTTGATTCTAAAAATTCGAGAAAATTAAAAAGGATGCCAAAGCTTCCTCTTCTAGAAGCTTCGAGGAGTTGTTTTAACCATTTAGCTTATATAAGAATCTTGAATCATATATGATCCTACCTTGGATATTTCACCTATTATCCTTTGAGTTCATCCTCCCAGCTTAAGTGGATCTCAAGCCTAGATTGGTAAATGTATAAGAATTCCTAACTACCATCCCTCTCCTATAAATTTAGTACCATTTAAAACATTAGGGATGGATTTTGGACATTGATCATGCTCACATGTTATTGCCTGGAATCTAAGAGAGTCATCATTTTCATGCATTAGGGTGACATTGAGGTGTGCTTTGTGACAAGGAAGGAAAAGTCAAAGTGGGGAGATCTCTACAATATCAACTACTGTTCTTAACTGTAAACTCTCTACTATTCATATTAATACAAAGAGTATAAAGTTTTTATTTATTTTGTATGTTACTTTTACATTAATGTATTTAAATGATTTCTTGATCCAATGAATAAAGTAATTGAATTATGCTACGCAGATGTTGTGGATCATTGGCTTGTTTTTATTTTATGTGTAGGTTTTAATTACAGTAATCAGAGCTACGATTGGAGCTTACAAGTTAGGAGTAAAGTAAAGCTTGTGATGGATTAGAAGTAAGCCTCTTTCCATTCTTCAATTTCTATAAGGGAAACTTTATATTCTTTTCTCTATGTTGTTCTAAACGAGTCCACTAGGTCTAGGGAAGATACTTTTGTCAACAATCATAAATTTCACATAAAAAATTGGTGACTCCACTAGGGATCATTTCTTTCCTTTAGTGATTTCCTCAGCCTTAGCCTTTGTTTCACCTCTTGAATAGACCTCCATTGCCTCAGTCAGTTTGGATTGACCCTAGGAAGACATTTCATGGAGCCTAATTTGTTTTTTCTTGTCAGAACTTGGCCCAATATTGATCAACACTCCCCCTTGCATAGAAACAGATCATTGCAATGCTCTCTAGACTCCTCTGAACATTTTTTTCAAAGCACTAGTTTCCTTTTAGCACATGCATTGACCAATGTTTAATTCAAAAAATAAATTTTGTGCTTTCTTCTCTGAATTTACTTTTTCTAGTTGGTTCTACTCGTGTCCCTCAGTGTACCTTGGTGTCTGAAAAGCCTTCATTTTGTTTTATTTTGGTTTTGGATTTCCTTTGATAATATTTTCTTGGATTTTTCTTTGTTCCTCTAAAGTAGGTCACTAACAAACTGATTTCTTAACCATTGATTGCTTGAAAGAATTGGTTTTTCCATCATCGTTATGAATAGTTTACACTAGAGATGTGTTACAACATCTATAATGATAAAAGTTTTTGTTTTTTTCCAGCATTGCATCCAGTTCATAAACGTCCACATGTCATCTATATCTAGAATTCCATCTGTAACTTGTATGATGAGCGCTACACACTCTACTCCTCTTGCTCCATATACTCCTATGGGTCAGAAATAGTTTGGTCCTTAACATAGTGGGTATGTATACCTAAAACAACCTAATTCACCTATTTGGAACCCTCCTCTTGGGTGGTAGTTTCCTCCATATAACCCTCCTCCTTCGGTAGGGGAGGATCCTATTGCAAGGATATTTCCATCCCCTAAAGTTAATGCTCAGTCTCATGTGAGTACTCCACATTCTGCAATGGTCGCTAATGTTTGGAAATTTTCCATGCTTGTACAACCTAGTTTGGTTGTGGATTTATCTTCAATTTCTCAACCTGTTCCACCTACATCTCAGATTATTGTTCATGAACCTGTATCTCAACAAGCTCAAGCTCAATCAATTGTAATCTAAACTTTGCAGGCTACATGTGTACCTCAACCTATTCCACCAATATATTCCACTTCACAAGCCATGTATACCAAACCTTTCCAAGGTATTACAGGCACAACCACTTGGTTAGGCCATCCATCAGATTCAAGTAGGTCAAAATGTATATGGTATGGGACAAGCACAACCTAACCAACCTTATGTCATCATGATGAAAAATCCTACAATGAAATAGTAACAACCATATCAAAGTATACCTCAAATTCCTTATGGTCAACGAATCCAAACCCAGTTGTTTCAACCTTTACAGGGTTATCCTAGAGGTGGGCAACAAGGTTATGTGTATTTTGGTTATCAAAATCCTCCCTATCAAGGAACATAGATACTTGTTTCTCAAACCATCACATCTTACCCAAGGTATCCTCCACCGGACCTCAACAGGAAGCTTCCATTTGTAGTAACTATTGAATTGTCAGATATGACCAAAATCACCAATAATACCATTGCTCATTCTCCTTGGTTACTAGTTATTCCCACGAAAATTGCCTAGTGATATATCCCTAAACTTAATGGAAATCCTAGAGAGGAACCATCTACACATGTGATGACTTATCATTTTTGGTGTTCGTTGAAATCTCTCAATGATGACTATGTTCATTAGTGTCTTTTATAGCACACACTCATCGGTACAAAAGCGAAATGGTATATTGAACTACCACGAAATTTGTTCGATAATTTCAATGCCTTGGCTACCACATTCCTAACACATTTTTAGTTGCCCATAGCATATGAGATCAAAACTAATATTTTACCCAATTTAAAAAAAATGATGCCACTCACATTTAAGATCACATTCATGAGCGGTGACATCATTGTCGTTTGGTTAAAAAAATAATTCTTGACCAATTTCTAGTTGAATGGTTTATTAAGTCTTTATTGTCATCCATCACAAAATATGTTGCTAAGGGCGAAGTTGTAACTAAAGAGAAAGTAATTTCTCAATCCCAGTATTTGGATCTTATTTATACACAATCTAGCATGCTTTGTGATAAAATAGCAAATGTTCTGCAACCTTCCAATATTGTTTCTCAACATCCTAGTAAATAATCACATGTTGTTAATGGCGTGATTCATTATGCGATCGAGAAGTGAACGAGTAAACCATCTTGTTCAAATTTTGTTGTGGCTTCCCAAAACCCATCTTCTACCACTCTTGTAGCTTCTACTTCCAAGAACAATGTCGTTCAATATTCCAAAGGAAAATCTAAAAAACTAGGAAGTAAGAAGAAAGGAAAAGGTAAAATGAAGAAAGATACTCCTCTACAAGATAAACAAAATGATCAATATTCTAAAGAAAAGAAGAAACCTTATCATCCATGTTTTATTTGTAATGAGCAGAATTTCACTTGTGATTGTCCAGACTTGATAGAACTGAATCAGTACCTTAAATCATCCATTGCACCCATTGTGTTGATAGGTCCACCTCCAAATCAAGAGTCCAATATGGTTGTCAGGGAAGCCGCTTTGTTGTGCTAAGCAAAAAATAACATTATACTATCCACTGGAAGTAAATATTATGGTAATGTGGATCCTTCAAACGGTCAGGCTACCGAGAAACCTACTAGTTCGACTACATCTCCATCACATCCTTCTCTAAATGCATCTCCTACTGAATTGAAAATTAATCCTTCCAAAGGAATTATCCATAAATTTACTTTCAACCGTACCGCAAGAGCGGCTTAGAATTATAATATAGTTGAGGATTTGGTTGAGGTTCCCACAATATGTCAACTCTTAAGGTGTATCAAAATTTCCCCACCAAGAAGAAGGCTTTTCTTTCCACAATTGGATATTGATCCTTCGGATTCCAACCTAGTAGTTTTAAAGAATGAGAATTATACACCTCAACTTCCATCCCAATTATCATTGATGATTGAAGTTGTTATTCATGGTAAGAATATCCATCATTCCATTGTGGACAAAGAAGCCTTAACCTGTATCATGTCCCTTTCTTGATGGAAGGCCATTACTTTTCCGCAATTTAGTCAATCACCGACTACTCTAAATTATTTTGATAGAAGAGGCTTCAAGCCTTGTGAAATTCTAAATTCATTACAAGTATAATTATGCAACAAGATGGTATCAGCAGAAGTCAAAGTTATTGATGGACTGCTAGATTATAACCTTCTACTATGTCGTACATGGGTTTATGGTATGGGTTTTGTTGTTTCAACATATTCCAAAATGACTGATTTCCCTCATAACGAAGGTATAGTAGCCATTGATCAACTCACTTTATTTTCCATCAATTCTCAAGTTATTAGAAGAATCCCTCTTATGGGAGAAACCCCACACTGATATCAACATGTCAGGGTAGGACTACTTAAGGATTCCTCCCTCATGAGAACCTTTTCTCTTGCCCCTCCTTCTCCCAAAAATTCTAATCCAATATGCCATGTCAACATGATGTATTTTTGTACTAATCCAACGAATTCATGAGAAGTATTAGATGAATCTAATATTGAGACTTTTTGTTACCACATGCCACTCATTCCCATTAAGCTTCATTATGAGGTCATCTATTTGGCCTATGTGGCGCACTCCACTCTCTCCTCTTCAATCAATTAGGTTGATCGTTCCTTATATTATGGAACATCTTGTCATTCCTTCTCTCATACATTTTCTACCAGTGATAGCATCATGGAGATCATGAAGCGAGATGATGCATCGTGGGACAATCATCATCACTATAACATCCTCCTCCCACATCTACCCAATCAACGGCCCATGTGGGGTAAATATTAGATGAGAGGCCACTATGATATGATTCAACCTCCTAAGTCACATTAAGGAAGTGGAACTAATGGAAACACACCACATAGAAATTCAACATCAGAATTAGGACCCTCAAGAACCAATCCAACACTTCAGGTATCTTGTTTGTGGGTCCTATTAAACTTTTGGACAAGTCCCCCTTGGAACGCTCTCATGTTATGGGCATGCCAGCATCTAAGGATCTGTAGACACTGTCACAGACCTACTTACCAACGTCCAAGGACCTCTAGACATTCTCACAGTGATCCAAGGGTTGCCACATGGCCTCCTCATGGCCAGCCAAAATTTTGTAAGGGGTCGAATGGTACCTCATAGGATTCGAACTTGTGACCTCATACAAACTAATCAAAGACTACGACAATGCGCCAACCATGTTTCTTATTAAACATATGTAAAAAACTATATAAAAGATTTGCTAATGCTACATTTTCTTCTTTTTTTTCTTTTGTGGGGGGTGGAGTTGTGGGGCGGGGGGGGGGGCAGGCTAAGCCCCAACCCCTAACCACCCCTACACCACAGGATTAGAGGTGTGGGGCCAAGGGATAGCTCCTAGCCTGACACACACCCAACCCTCACGGATTTTTACATGATCACAACCAACTGTATTTGCAAATGGTGCCAAGCTAATGAATTGAGCACAAAAATGAGGGGTTCATCCCCAAGGTCATATGAGCTTTGATAAAACCATGGCTATGACATAGATTGGATGACCATCCATGAGGGGGCTCGCCCAGAGTCTTATGTGGCTACATGGAATCAGGGATGCACAAAAACGTAAAGGGCTTAATGGAAACCTTAACAGTGTTATAATTTTACCCATGAGGCCGAATGGTAGGATGGTTACTTAGAGAATCAAGCAAAGGGAGGAAACAAGCATAACTTACTTAGTTTTTAACCAAATGAGTTGCAGAATGAACCAAAATAGGGGTCTCTGACTGTTCTCGAGCCATTGGAGACATCATATTAGCATATTGAGCAATGTAACTTGATGTGAAAACATTTTAATTGAAGCACAATGGAAGAACCCCAATGTTGGAAGGTGGACCAGTGAATGTATTCTAATTGAGGGGTTAACTCCTTTATCATTGGTTGTTTTATTTTTTCTATTATGGTATTGATGGGTTGTTTATTATATACAAATTTTAGTTTTAAAGCATGATAATATGTTAAGGAAATTGACATAGGTGTTTAAAAATTTGATCATTATACTTGCAAATTTCATTATAAAATCTTCGAGCTTTTACATACATATCACACAGGCC
The DNA here is from genome assembly GCA_000404065.3 of Pinus taeda. Lineage (NCBI taxonomy): Eukaryota > Viridiplantae > Streptophyta > Pinopsida > Pinales > Pinaceae > Pinus > Pinus taeda. The sequence goes on from APFE030315620.1 coordinate 18,249, forward strand.
TACCTGGTACCATCCAGGGACTCTTTTTGTTAGTTCTGTGCTAGCGTCCATAGGAATTAAGCCACATTTTTAGGTCCAGAGCCTAGGTCACTCCCCATACTTTCGTGATACTTCCAAAATTGTAAATTAACAAGCAAATGACAAAGAAAAAACAAGCATTTGAATGAGACCTTGACTAGACCCCTATTAGCCTTGATAGGCATTTCGTCAAACATATCACGAATATGTAATCTACAGGTGTAAACAACAAATCTAAGCATAGGGGTCTCATACTTAGCTGAGAATTGCTAAGAAACATCCATTACTAAACACATCAAGTCCCATTTCATCAACTAGGTCATGGATACATTGATCATTCATTCACAAGTAAAAGCATGATGCAAACCATATATAGCTTTTTCATAAAACACACAAATAACTAGCATAATAGTAGCATGAATACTCATGAAATACAGTGATATAAGCCAGATATAATCCACTAAAATAGTCATAGAAATATAAGGATAAATAACCTCACATTGATGATACAAAATCCATACCTAGGATGGGACTTCCATGCGCCACCCATCCATAGAATGGTTAGGCCAAATTTCTCTTCAGTCATTCACCCCTGTGACATATTCCAAACATGAATGTGGGATCTCATAGACCACATCAATCAAAACTCATCTAGGGCTTCTAGAGGTCATCCATCTCAACTCATCAAAGAGTGATTCGACATCACAGTTGGACATCACAAAAATGATCTTCAAATATTCTCTATCCAAGCCTTTTAAGGCTTCTAGAGTGTTTTTTCCATCCAAGGTGTTAGCACCTAAATCCTCCTTAGGCTGAAGGAAGGCAAAATTTAGGGTAGCCACAAAACAAGCTGAGTTTGGTAGCTAGCCCTACCAGAATAGGAGATGGCTCTCTTCGGGTCACACTCAGTGGCTAGATAAACGAAATGGCCTGAGATGACTTATAGTGAAATATTTATCTTAGGCTAGTAGGTGAATATGGATATAAGAAGTGATTGTTAAGAATGACTGTGTTTCTAGGATGGTATGGGACCAATGGGTCCCAATGAACAGAGAATTTAATATAAAGACACAAATTACTTCGTGAGGCAAGATAGGTGGAGAGTCCAACACTTTAGTTTGAAGCAACATGGAATGGAAAGATTTCTTAGGAGGGTGAAAAGGGCATGGGCAACATGAATCCTTTTCAACAGAAGAAGAACACTTAACATGAAATTTTCCCATAGGCAGAGCAACAAAATTGAATTCTACTTTATCTAACTTAGAAAATTTCAGTGGAAATGAATATGAAATGAGCTATGAAACATAACAAGGTACATATGAAACATAAGAGACACATTTTATGCACTCAAAACCACGTGAATCTCATGAAACAGAGTTGTTGCCTTTCATTAATCCTCTATAAAAAGTATACAATGAAGAAACAAAGTTTATTTTCCACAGTCTCCTAGAAGTTACAAGCCAACCAACCCTTTGCAAATGGTTTGCTACAATATATAGAATGTTCCATGAAGAGATAGAATGCCCAAGGGTTGGGGAGTTACTCAAATCATTACAAAATGAAGGTGGAGAGCCAAACATCAGCTACAGGTGCAGCGCCACAAACATGACAAATGGCTTGGGTGACCCTTTGCCTTCCTTTGCCACTTGGATAGATGCCCGTTTGGATTGAAAGTACTTTAAATGCCACCTTTAGTGTCGAAAAAGTGAAGTGTAGATGAGAGGGCCCACTTATTAAAAGTTGTGAATCGAAATTTCGCGAAACAGAGGCAATTTGGGCCTTTTTCCCTATATGCGCCGCGCCATTTTCTGTATGTGCCATGCCACTTTGAGGCCCGTTTTGAGGCACTTGCAGGAGTCCAAAATGTGCTCAAGTATGCTTGTTGGAAAGTTTGTCCTGTCTACATTCCAACCCAAGTGGAATGTTTGAATTTGGAGCTCATTTTCCCCTCCAAATCTTCATTCCCCCAAGATTTCTTCCTGTGTGTCAAAATAGGGGCAGTGAGGCCATTTTTTGGGTGTTTTTGACCTCCTGAAGACTCAAATCATGCCCAAATTTCTTGCCCGAGTGCCAGTGGTCATGATTTTGCGTGTTGAATCGAAAAATACAAACCATTTTTCACTTGCAGCTGTTAATCCTATGCACTGCGCCAGTGGCGCGGCGCATATAGAGAAAAAACCTATGTTTGTGCCAAAAAATTTCCATGTGACAAAAATTGTCCCAAATTTCTTGAAATTTGGGCTGGAGGTTCTCTAAGAGGAACTATGTTGGGCCACAGAAGCTTTAGCCAAGATTCGAAGCCGATATTACTCTTTTGCCTCTTTTGTTGCTCTGCTCAAATTGGCCTTCAAGCTCCTTATCTGGGCCTTTGCACTCATGTTCTATGCCCTGTAATGACAAGCCATCCTCCTCAGTATGGTTTTGTCTCTGTTGGCCTTCTCTAGTAGTTTCTCTAGGTGGATATTAATCCGCTCTAGCCACGACTCATGGTCATTGTTGATCTCTTGCTCCAAGGTAGTGAGCTCGATCCTCCTCTATTGGGCAGCTTGTCAATTCTCACGGATGCTTTGCAACTCCATGATTGCCTTCTAGTCCTCAAGCTGCTTGTTCCTCTGCTCTAAATACTTGATGATCCATCTTGCCCTCTCCACATCGAGTATCAAGTCTTGGATCTCTGTGTCCTTCTCCTCAATGGTCATCCTAAGTTGGGCATTCTCTTCCTCTGCTTCATCATCCTGAATGAGGATGACATCGGTCTCCTGTTCACCTGATGACCCCTCATCATGCACGGGCTTCTTGCCCTTGTCCAGTACCTGTGTCATTGATGTCGGAAGCGAGGCCCCTTCCACCCTGGGTGGAGATAACACTCGCTTTGTTGCTACAAACAACTGCCTACTGCCTCTCTAATATGTAACAAAAACTGGCATGGTAGTGGTCTCATGGTGCTCATGTTGATTAGAAGGACCACCCATCTCCTGCTCTTGTTCTGATAGTACCTGTGATGTGCTGAAGAAGTCACGGGAGATGAAGCCCTCCCAAGCAATGCCTTGCAATCCCAACTGATGATCTACCAAAATCCGGATAAGAGCAAAGTGATACACACTGTTAAGCTGCTGCTGAGGGGTCTTATGCAGCATGTAGGTGTTCATTCTCTCTATGTTCCTACATATGAAAAATGGGAGGTTCATCATCCTCACCCTGGTGAAGTGCATGAGAAACCGGATGTGATAGGCATATAGTCGAGAGAACCTCCCCTCACAGCTAAAGTATTTCATGATCAATCTCATGAGTGGAGCATATTCATCTTTCAAGTATCTGAAGGGAAAGACTCTTGTGAGCTGACTCAAGAATCTGGCCTTGATGTAAGGCTCATAGTGTTGCCTATCCACCTTCTTCTTCTTATGCCACTGTTCTCCAACATTTGGTATACCTGTTTCCACTGATATAGTTTCGTGTGTCAATGTGAAAGTTACCCTGACCAAGATAGACTAACCTCCATGTAGATGAAGCACAAATAGACGGGCCAACTCATGGTGAGCTATAACATTTTCCACCCTTTGACCAAATTTAAAACATGCTAAGTGTTGGAAACATGGCCTGGCAAGAGGGCATGCTTGTAATTCAGTGAGGGTAGTGGTCTCATCCCTTACATGTTTGCCACTCTTGTGATGTCTCCTAGGAGACTTCTCTTCTGAGGATGAGTCACTTTGTGTCTCCATCTCATACTCTGACAAATGTTGTGACGTCATGACTGTTGTGTATACTCTACCTAGGCTACCCTTTGATGATGGTGTGAGGTTGGGTGCCTTTGTGATATCTGTCACCAAGGGGAACAATGAAATAGGGAGTATTAGGAAGGGAGTAATGTAATGGGAATAGGGGTTATAGGGAGAAATTTGTTTAGGGATATGGGAGGAGTTTGGGTATTTTGATAGGGTAGGGTTTGGGGTTTTAACAAGGTAGAGTTTCGGGTGTCATGTTGACCAAATAGTGGAAGGATAGGGGAGAGGGTTGGGTAGTAATTTAGGGCAGGGATATTAGGAAAAATAAAAAATGAAGGATATGAAAAATGGTAGGTGGAATGGAACCTTGGCACTAACAACACACTTTAGAAACCCTAGCCATCATGGTTTTTGGTGATTTCTTATGGTTGATTTTATGCATTTGGTTGCATTCAAACATCACTATAAACCATCATATCAGTGATAAAAATTGATGAACAAAAGATTTCAAAGAGCCTACCTTTCAATTTGATGGGCTTCACAAAATTTGGAGGTGATTTGGCCTTGTTTCGGCCCTTGGTCTGTGTGCACCGCATGCAAAACCCAATTCACCACACCCTGGGTATTCATCGCACATGTGGAAAGTTTGAACTGTGGGCAGACTCTATGTGCGCCACGCCCCTAAGTATATGCGTCACGCTCCCTCAAACTACCTCCAACTCACTCAAACACTCATGATGCACACTCACACCCTTTGCAACGGTTCTCCAAGGCTTGGATTAGTACAATGCCTTCGATTTTGGTGAAAACTTGCATACATAGCTTTGGAAGTGATGGGTTAAATTTTTGCCTCCTCAAAAACCCATTTTTCTAATGTTGTGTTTGACACTTTTTCACTGACTTTAAAACACACTAATTTTCACTTTCCCTTTGAAGTTTTAGCTCAAATGATGAACTTTTTAGCACTCTTTGCAAGGATTGCACAACAGGACATTTGGCCACGGAAACCATGACTGCATCTAAAGAAATCAACTGACAACTTTTTTTAAAATTTTGTCATAAATTACACTATTTGACTTTTCTTCAAAAGAGAGTTTTGAAGAAGAGCCGAAGTCTATCCACATGACGATGAAGCTCTCTAAATCATAACTGTGTAAGGGCCTCACTCTGGCCTACATAGATTTACAAGACACGTTCAAAGACCAAATTGATGAATTCCTAGACCTAAACATCGAAAATGACTTTTGTCCTTTAGAGGACCAGACCTTGACTCTCATGGAATTTCATGACTATTAACAAAATCCCTGAGCCAGCAGGAGCCAGACATGAGGGGGAATGACTATCATGACCTTCTCTGTCAGATTAGGGCATGCCCCTAGCGGAATGCAATTGGGTGAATGGAGCAGAGTACCTACAAATAAAATACATAAAGGGTTTTGATCTCTGACGAAGGACTGACCAGACAGACTCTAACACAAGGCTTCCAAAACTAGTAACTCAACCCATTTCTATCATCGGGCTTCTAGAGCATTTGTCCAACAAAGGTTCTTAGCACTAGTAACTCAACCCACCAAGGGATTCCAAAGCATTTCTCCAACCAAGGCTTCCAAGACTAGTAACTCAACCGAAGATGTTATAGGGCTTCCAGAGCATTTGTCCAACTAGGGCTTCCAAGAAATAATAGTCAACTAAAGATAAGGAAACATGAGAACAAACAAAAAAAAACAAGGAAATAAACCCACAAAATCCATGACTATTTAGGTAAAGGTAAGGCTAGGAATTCCACTGTCAATACAAGTGATACTCCATGTCAGCGAGATATCATGACTAATAATCTACATGCATATTCCATGCATGCCAAAACTAATGAAAAGAACATATATGAAACTTAGTACGTACAAGAAAAAATGATGTAGTTGCTAATCTTGATGCCCTGATTTACTTTCTTGCTCTTCCTTTGCCTTCCTGCTCCAAGAATCCAAGTATGCCACACCCGCCAAGAGTGCCCCAAGAAATGTTCAAGTCTCCAAGATTCTGAGAGCGAGAGAGACAAACTAACAAGAGAGCTACAAAACTGAACTGACAAAAGGTTACCAATTGATCATCAGAAGCCATTTTATAAATGATGTCTATATTTTCTTCATTTTCCATTAATTTCCTTCATTTTCCTCCTCACATGCAACCTGTGACCTTTCACCTCCTTTTTCTCCTATTTTCTATTGTTTTTCATAAATAAGTGTGCCAAAATGTAATTTTACCTTTCCAAAGCCGTCGTCATTGCCTTTTCCAATTTCCTTACCCATTAATCAATCACAAGTCATCCCCATCACTAATAAATTGCCCAACATTTAGCTAGGAATAAATGTTCCATCAACTAAGGTTATTATTTTTCCTTTATTACATTTAATACATATAATTTTCATTAGGGCTATTACAAAACCCTCCCCCTTGGGGGAAATCCGACCTCGGTGTTCAACAAAACATATAACCATAAAAATTTTATAAGAGAAACATACTGTTGATGTAGCTTTATAACTTAGCTCGTTGTAATATTTACAATGATCAACTTGCTTAGAAACAAACCAAGATAAAAAAACATAACATCATAATCGCATGACACCCATACTGCTTATTGGAGCTTTATAACATGGCTCATGGTCGTATCTACATCCATATACATATGTACATATACCAAAATCACCAAACATATACCAAAACATATACCAAAGCATATACCAAGACATATACCAAAACACGATTCCAAAATTGCTTTGCCTCAACCAGTAAACAAGGAAGGATACATAACCCGCGTCTAATATGCCATCTCTCGTGTAGCTTCATTGAGCCCAATGTGCTCCCATTGCATTTTAAAGTGCTTGATTTCTAGGTTTCAGAGCGTGAGCACTTTTCTTCTACAATATACACTAAGGCTCCAACTGGAATTCTCCATTTGGTTCCACCTGTAATACAAACCACTTAATCACATGATCAACATCCTTCACATACTTCTTAAGCAATGATACATGGAAAACATTATGGACTTCAACTATTAGAGGTAGTGAAAGTCAATATGCTACTAGCCCAATCCACTTAACAATACTGAAGGGTCCACAAAATAGTGGCACCACCTTGGAACATGATCCAATCTGTAAGGATCTCTTCTTTGATTTGATGCACAAGTATACTTGTTCCCCAACCTGTAAATCCTTGAACAACTTGTTCTGATTTCCATAGCTCTTCTTCCTATTGTATGATACCTTTATATTCTTCTTAATTACCTACATTTATTGTTCCATTTCTGCCAACATATAAGTCCAATCAGCACTCCGCTAACCAAATAACTCCAACTGGTGGGAGTATTGCAACTCCTCCCATACAATTCCTTAAATGAACTCATCTTCAAGTATTCCTAATACCCATTGTTGTATGTGAACTCTAACAGTGGAAGGTACTGTTCCAACTTTCGCTACTAATGCATCACATACATCCTTAACATGTCCTTATATATCTTGTTCATAAAATACTATATAGGGAAAATTATCACAGATCTGAAATGAATTCAGCTAGGGTTGTTTGCAGTATGTTTAGGATCTACATGATTGCTGCCATTGAGGGTTAGTCTCATCATGGCACTCTCAAAGGTCGCTTTTATTTGGAAATCCAGAGAGTTGACACAACAAAACATATTATTAATTTAGGCCTAAGCCTGCACACTTACCTCATGCACATACATCACAATGTGTCCCATTATATAATGATGGGATACCTAGACTATAACAACATGGAAGGTAGAGTCTATGACTCAGAGACAACTAGCTTACACATACTACGAAGACACAAATCATGATAGACAGACTCAACACTAACTACGAAAATACAACTCATCAACTCTATCTAGACATATCATTTCTACATCATTCCAACATACCCCCTTAATGGAGAAATGAATTTTCAACAGTGCATAACAATGCTGACTCGTCTCAATCTCAGCTAGGCTTACAAATATGACTTCATTTTAACTTTCTTTGCATCAACATATTCATGAAATTTCTTCTTTGACCTGCTACTCCAACTCAGACACTTTTAATGTGTTTAATCTCCTTCTTACTCTAGATCATGAGGTATGGATATTACTTCTTATTCCAACTAGGATGATACCAATCCATCTCAACTACTTTTTCAACAAGTTCATTTTCATCATCACTAGTTTCCTGTTTACTTGGTTGTTGCCTCATCATTCCATAATAATGTTTTATTTCTTCTGGGTTCCAACACATTAAAATACCAGGAACTTATTCAAATATATCCACCACTATTTCCATTTCCATGTCATTTACATTATTTATTGATTCACCATTTTGCTCATTTTCAAGGGCCTTCACTATTCTGGATACTTCTTTCAGACCTGCATCAATTCGTTCAAAAGGTTTCTCAACCCATTCTTTAATAAACTTTATCTCTACATCATAATCTGTTTTGAAATCTTCAAAATTTCTTGTCCCTTTAATTGCAACTACAATTTCCTCTTCATATTCTTCCACTTTATCAACAACAAACAATAGTTTGTCAATCAAATTTTTTTCAAATATAACCTGCAATTCATTTTCATAAAACAAATATCCCTCATCAATTTTAATTGAAAATTCATCTGTTGTGGCTAGATCATCCACAAATTTTTTCTTTGTAATATCTTGAGTTTTCTCACTGCATCCATTTCCACCTTAGCCCCATGATACTTTCTTTTAAATTATTAAAATTATCTTCCAAATTGTTTAATTTTAATTTTACAACCCATTGAAAAAAATGGCTATGTCAACAACTTAATTCCACCACGACTGAGAAATAAGCAGCTGCATCACATCATACAAGTTCATTCTGTAGTCGACAAAAAATATGACAAGAAAAGCTCTCACCATTGAATTTTGAACTCTTAGGTTAGGTTCACACATACTCTAATAATAGTATGCTCCATGGTCGTTCTATGCTCTTCATGCAAATTCAATATCAATGGATGGTTACAGCTTCATAGAAAACTAAGGAGAAATTGCCTTTCTGATATTTTATTCACCGTCAGGCATAATGCCTCTAGAACTGCACTTAATGCCTTCTCAACACACCACTTGGAATCACACCTTACACAATCACATTGCCTTCACAAAATGGTTTGCCAAATAGCCAATTGAAATGCTCTCGGTGACCTGTGCACTCTTGCTAAATAATCAAAAAAATGATCACTATGATAGGTATTCAAACAATAGCTCCACACAATTCCACACTACTCTAGAAATAGACAAAAAAAACTTTCACTAGCATTAAAGAACTTTATACCGCCTTTGTTCAAAATTCCACTCAGCCTTCAAACCACAGTGTCACTGCAAATTCACTCATCTTTTGATGAAATCCTCGACAGTCAAGCACAGGTGCACGTTCCAGTTTCAAGTTCGCTCCTGACTACTCAGGGGATATCTATCACATACCAAATCTCAAAAAAACATAGAGTTGACATATACAGAGTGGGAGTCCTTTCCTGAAAGGTTGTCCCAACAAAAAACAACAACCTCACTCCCAAACCTACAAAGTAGATTTGGAATTCCGCCGAGAGGCAATGACTTTTGTACTAGCGAGCAAGACTAATCTAGGTTTTGGAATTTAGAAACACATAGGTTTGTAGACCCATCAATCCACACTAACATCGCAAATCTAGCCCTCTGCTTGACGTGGATTACTTTTCCACAATTTCCTCTACTCAACATTCCACAGGAACATATTTGCCATCGACTTCACATAAGTTGTATCTCCTCTACACACTTCTAGACACATGCCGAAAATTTGTTGATGAGAAGCTCCAACTCTCGAGTCACATTAACTTCACTTGCAACAGATTGACTCTCACATTGCAATTGATCACTCCACACTCCTTTTCGTAAGTGTTGCATAACTTCCAATTTCTTCAACTAATTCAAATCACAATAGTTCTTATCGAGCCACACACACAATAGTGCCTTGCACCATATTGGAAAATTGATAGAGTTAACACAACGGAACATATTATTAATTCAGGCCTAAACGTGCACAATTACTTCACGCACATACATCACAACATGTCCCATTATATAATGATGGGATTACTAAACTATAACAACATGGAAGATAGAGTCTATGACTCATATACAACTAACTTATGTTGGAATTTTGAGGTGAATTCCATAACACAAAACATCATAGAACAACTCTCTGATATGATGGAATTTTCTGCTAAATTCCTAAACAAACAGACAACACAAAACTGCTCTGTTTCTACACAGAAAACTGATAATTTTGTTTTCTGGACTTGGTGTTGCAGCAACAAGAATCGATGTTGCAGCAACGCTGATCGTGGTGTTGCAGCAACGGGAAAAATACTCTGTTTTTTAATAACTCAGAAAAAACAAAAAATTGTTTTTGATGCTAAGGCACTTTAAGAAAAGTGACGCTTTGTGTAACAGCAACTAAATCAAGGGGCGTCAAATCACTAGTCGACTTAAAGAGTGAAATCAAAGTGTTTTTGACACTTGGTGTAACAGCAACTGAAAATCAGCAAAACAATAAACTTGTATTTATGAACTGTAAACAAAAATGATACAGAAAACTTCGCTGTTACAAGAGGAACGCTTCAGTTCCAGAAATCGATTTTCTCTAACTCAGAAAATCATAGATTCAGCACTGCTGTGCATTTACAGAAGAGACACACACTGTTCTTCTAACCTTCACTCAAAAACAGAACTGTTGTTCTAAAATTCTTACACTCAGACAGAAAACAGAACTGTTGTTCAGAAATCTTTTGCACTGCCTGAGATATTAACAGAACGGTTGTGCGTTTACATTTATAGGAAAAATAAGGATCTGAGTTAAACAATAAATTAAACAAAATATCTGCTGATCTTTATCGCTGTATTTATTGCAGAAGACGGTGATGCAAGGCGGTGATGCCTTTTCAGCAAAAACAAGTCGGTTGTCTACAAGGGATTTAATTCTGTGTTTAATGCATATTTAAAGTGCAAAATATCAGTGGACTTTTGCGGCTTCCGGATAATCTGAAATTAATTGCTGAAGATCAGATCTGCAGTTGGAATTAAATTCCAACAACTTACACAAACTACGAAGACACAACTCATGATAGATAGACTCAACACTAACTACGAGAATACAACTCATCAACTCTATCTTAAAATATCATTTCTACATTATTCCAACACCTTTCATTACTGATAAATTCAAATGGCATCTAAATGACTAAGTTTCGAAAATATGATTGTTATCCACAGATAAATGACCTAGTGGGGTAGTTTGACAAGTGCAAAAGATCCTGCTATCATTGGGATATATCACGCTTCAGACAGTGAGGATCTATGGATAACATCATTTTTTCTTATTGGATCTGGTTTTTTCATGTCAAGCACAAGATTGAAGGCTCTACGAATGAGGAAGCCATCACTATATCATATATATCTACCGCGAGGGGATGTAATTTCGAGATTTTTTAATCGATAGGTCCGTTGGATCGTGCAAGTCATAGATGAAATTTCTTCTAGAGGTCATGATAGTAGTATAGTATGATGCAAACCCTGGGTTGAGAAAATAGATTGGTGGGTACTGTAGTTACAAAGAACATGTGGTCCTTTATCATTTTCTTGGTTTTAGATGAACCTTGATTGAAGACGGGGGATGGCGATTCTTGAAAAATCTTGGGTGAAAAACCTGGATTATCTCTCTATCAAATATCCAACAGATCACAACAAGTTAAAAATAAATGGGCTTCACTCAAATTTTCCAGTGATTCGGAATCGAATGGATCATCTTTGGATCCCGGATGCTTATGGCAACAAGGAGGATCTTAGATCCTACTTAGTTTTTTATGGATTTTTTTATAGGTATGTCCCCTCAGACCCCCACTCCACCTCTCAGAATACAGGTCCCATCAAAAGACAATTTGGGTACTCATCCTCTGACCCTAGATAAGCTAGCAAAAATCCATTTCCAAATTTTTATAAAATCCCTCGAAGGGAAATCTATTTCCATGACGATTTATAACATGGAGGAGGTTGAATATCTTAAGAAGAAGTTTCACACACTGTTGGGTATTCCAACAAGACTTCAAAGCAATATTTATTCACGGAAAACATTGCAAGAGGAATCCAAGCTACAATATTATGGCATTGAATGTGATTCACTCATTATCCTTAACACCGTACTTGGAGGGTGTCTTGGATCTACCTAAAAAGTTCTACTTTCTTTCAATGATGCGCTGAAAGAAAGGACTGTTCACACAACAATTCAGCTTATTCCCCCAATATCCCTAGTCCCTCTATTATGGAACTTGAACTAGGTGTTCAACTTGCCAGAGGTCAATGAGCTCTACTCTGATTTCCACGCATAGAGATGTTACATGTAGATTTAATGAATTTTGGCCCTAGTTAGACTTACACCAATGGATATTCTCGACTTGGAAATTGTGATATTCATCTATATTCTAGGGGACATTTTGTTTTGAAATTTGACATAGATATGGATTATGCCTTAGAAGAATTACCATGGTTTTGGGGCAGTGTTGTTCTACTCATGATCTCACGGTTTGCAATATTTGATGCAAATACCATGGTGGTGTCTAAAATGTCGGTATGGGTCAAGCTACATAATCTAGCCTTGTATTTTTGGCATCACAAAGTGTTAGAAGGGATAGGGAATTCATTGGGGAAGTTCCTAAACGTGGATGCACATGGAATTAGAAAATGAATTTTCATATTTGTGAGGATGTAGGTAGAGGTAGACTTTAGTAAGGGCTTACGAAATCACATTATTCTGATTCATAACAATGTGCAGCTATCCCAACCTATAGATTTTGAAAATACAACGTTCAGATGCAGATGTTGTATATGTCTTCAAACTTGACATCTTCAAAACTCACGTCCTCAAGAAAAGGAAAGAGCCAAAACAAAAAAGATACAAGCCGAAAAGCCAAAGGGATGGAAGTTCTCAAACTCACAAGAAGTCAAAGCAGAGGAAGAAGAAATTCTAGAGAACACTACAAAAAATGTTGAACAAAAGTGACAACGCCTAGAGATGAACAACCACAGATTGTGAAGTTCTCTTGAAAATGACACAAGTGACACCATAATATTTCATGCCTCAACACATTACTGTGATAACGTAAATGTTGAAGAAAAAATTGGCTATTGTATCCTCCACTCCACTCTGATGGTCGGTAGAAAGTGGAGAAAAAAAAAGGTAAAAATGAGTAATTTAATTAGATATCATTTTGGGATTCAACTGTGTTAAGTAAGTCATTCACGTATGACCATTTCCATGAGAGGTAGTCGTAACTGACTAATTTCTCATGATTTTTGAATAGTTCACTTAGCACTCATTGCATCGAGTGATGATTGATGCTATGTGATTCGTTCTCCACATTTCACTAGTTTCAATCCCACTTCTTCACCCCTGTGAGCATCACCCGATGCGATGAGTGCTAAGTGAACTATTCAAAAATCATGAGAAATTAGTCAGTTACGACTACCTCTCATGGAAATGGTCATACGTTTGAATGACTTACTTAACGCAGTTGAATCCCCAAAATGATATCTAATATAATGCACTGCGTAATCCCCCATACTTAAATTCAAAAAAGAGTTAAGGGATCTCTACTTGAATGGTTCATGAGGCACAATACTTGCTAAGGTTTTGCAAATGGGGTAGCAAGCTAAGTGGGCTTGATTGTGGAAAAACTCCACAGTTAAGCTCGCTTGAGCCAGAGGAGTTCTGGGATGGGTGACCTCCTGGGAAGTCCTGGTTACCGGGTGCAAGCCCCAGAAGTGATGATTGATGCTATGTGATT
>APFE030315625.1:0-22825 GCA_000404065.3 Pinus taeda
TGAATGGAGATCTAAGAGAGAATGTTTTTATGTCCCAACCTGAAGGATTTGTTGTGAAAGGACATGAACATAAAGTATGCAAACTTGTAAAGTCCTTGTATGGCCTCAAACAAGCACCACGAGCCTGGTATGAAAAACTAACTGAGCATCTTCTGAAACTCAACTTCAATCATTTTGATCTTGATGATGCAACTTTATTTGTCAAGAAAGTTGGCAAAACAGTTGTATATCTTGTGATATGTAGATGATCTTTTAATGACAGGGAACAATGAAAGCTACATTGCATCCATAAAGAAGGAATTGGGGAAAAAATCTTTGAAATGACTAATTTGGGCTATGTTCATTACTATCTTGGCATTGAAGTAACCCAACATTCATAATCCATATTTCTTTCTCAAAAGAAATACATTGGAGATTTGTTAAACAGATTTGGCATGACAGAATGCAATCCTCTTTCTACTCCAATGGAACAAAACTTGAGGCTCACATCTCTTGAAGGAAAGGAATTTGAGGATGCAACAAAGTACAGACAGCTTATAGGAAGCCTCATCTATCTCACTACTACTAGACCAGACATTTCATTTGTTGTTGGAATCCTCTCCAGGTTTATGCAAAAGCCTTGTGAGGGACATTTGTCTGCTGCAAAAAGATTTCTAAGGTACTTGAAGGGAACTCAAGACCTTGGAATCAAGTATACACAGGTAGACGACTTCAGCTTGATTGGATAATCTGATTCAGACTTCGATGGAGACAAAGAAACTGGAGTATCTACTTCAGGATATGCTATGAGTGTTGGATCAGGAGCTGTCTCTTGGAGATCACGCAAACAATCAGTTGCAGCAGGTTCCACAACAGAAGCAGAATACGTGGCAACAACTGAACCAACAAAAGAAAATGTGTGGCTCAGAAAAATTCTTGAAGATTTGCAGGTGAAACAAGTACAATCAACTCCACTCATGATTGACAACACCTCTGCAATAAATTTGGCCAAGAACCCAAAGTTTCATGATCGTACAAAGAATATCAATACTAAATATCATTTGATCCGACATCATGTTGAGGCCAAAACAATCCTTCTCCGCCATTGTTCCACAAATGAGAAAGTTGCAGACATCTTCACCAAAGCGCTTGGAAGAGAAAATCTTGAAAGATTCAGAACTATGCTTGGACTCACCAACATCCCTTCAGATTAAGGGGGTGAATGTTGACACCTAATCCGAAACGGATGGGTGAACTGGACAGTCATCAAGAAGATGAACTGATCCGTCATGTTTGTGTATATAAATGTGTGTTAGCTAATGAATATTATATCAATTTTTCTCCCGTTCATTCTGGAGTTACCCTAGCCTGACAAAAATTTACCTTATGCCATATACTTTATAAGCAAAAATTTGTCAAAGGCAGAGTTAAACTACACTCCTAGTTGTTGTGCATTCTTTAAACATATTTAGACATTATATCACATGCTATCAAACCTTCATGTGCACTGATCATGTTGCAATTAAATATCTAATGAACAAATTAGATGTAAATTCTTGCATTATTAGATGGTTACTTCTATTACAGCAGTATGATCTCACCATTATTGATAAGCCTGGTAAAGAAAATGTTGTTGCTGACTTTTATACTAGAGTAAATTTTCCTACAGGTGAAGAAGGAATGGTGGATGACCAAATGCCAGATGAAAATCTGTTTTCTATTTCAGTACTCTCTCCACGGTTTGCTGATATAACAAACTTCTTGGTTTCAGCACAATTTCCACCACACTTGTCCTCAAAAGAGAAGAGAAAAATAGTAAGGAAAAGCACCCCTTTCACCTAGATTGGGGGTAATCTCTTCAAACATGGCCCATATCAAATCTTGAGAAGATGTGTCAGGGAGGAGGAAGTCTTTGACATTCTCCTGGCTTGTCATGATGGGCCTTGTGGAGGTCATTTTGCAGCAAAGAGAGCTTCCTTCAAAATATTGCAAGCAGGCAACTATTGGCCCACTCTTCCTCAAGATGTGAGGAGATACACCAGCCAATGTGATCAATGTCAAAGGATGGTGAAACCTACTCCAAAGCATGAGATGCCCATGCAACCTCAAGTTACCTTTGATCCATTTGAGAAGTGGGGCATGGAATTTGTGGGTCCTATCAACACTCCTTCAAAACAAAAGAAATACATCATCGTGTGCACCGATTACCTGACAAAGTGGGAAGAAAGAAAAATAATTAAAGAAACAATAGAGGAAAAAGTAGCTATGTTTTTTAGAGAAAACATATTCTACAAGTTTGGGTATCCAAGAGAATTGGTCACAGATCAAGTCAGTTAGTTCACTTCCAATTTGATTAAATACTTGTTCACACGTCATAAAATGAAGCACATGACTTCCACCCCTTACCATCCACAAGCTAATGGGAAGGTGCAAGTCACTAACAGAGCTTTGGAAGGAATTTTGACCAAGGTAGTGACCAGCAGTAGAAAAGACTAGGCGAACAAATTAGTTGAGGCTACCTAGGCCTACAATACAACATGGAAGACCACTACAGGGTTCACACCCTATGAACTGGTCTATGGGAAGAACGCTTTGCTATCAATAGAATTTGAATTCAATACACTAAAGATGGTAGCTCAGCTAGACCTAGACCTCAGCCATGCACAAAAGGAAAGGTTACTCCAGCTCAATGGATTGGATGAACAAAGATTGCAGGCCCATCTCCACACAAAGGTAGTTCAACTTTAGAAGAAGATATGGAATGACAAAAATATCAAGGAGAAGAAATTCGAAGAAGGAGATTGGGCACTGCTCTATGATTCAAGATATAAAGTCTTCAAAGGCAAGATGAGGGCAAGATTGTTGGGACCTTACACTATGGAAAAATGCAATGACAATGGTTCAGTTCTGATCAGAACCATTGATGATGAAGCCATCCCCATGCTTGTCAATGGACATCGGTTGAAAATTTACAAGAAGCCCATCTCCAAGTGAGAGTTCATTGAATATTTGAATAAGGAAGTGATGGTAGTGGAGCATGTCTTAGCCTCCACTTCACCCACTAACTAAAGGAAAAGGAAAAAGAATAAAATAGGGACTCAAGTGAAAACCTCCATGAGCGCGTGAAGTCCCATCATTGGGTTGAAAACATCTTCTGAAGCAGCCCAGTGATGTCAGAAAAAAGAAAAAGAGAAAAAGAGAAAAAGATACCTAGGTGAAAACCTCCCTTGGAGGTACCCAAGGCATGCAGTTAGGGTGAAAACCTTCTTCAGGCACCCTAGTTGGTTTCAAATAAAGGAAAAAAGAGAAAAAATAAAAAGAAAACTGAATTTTAATGTGCACTGCAGGTTTGCAGGAGGACCACAGAGAGCAAGAGGAGATTCCATAGAGCCTTAAAATTCACACAAGCACCTATTTCATCTCCTCCACACTCTTCTCCATCATTTCTGACCTTTCTTCCACCCCATTGTGTTTTTTTCTGGAAACTGTGTGTTCTACAGGAGGCTCTATGTTTTCTACAAGAGGCTCGTGTAGGAATTACATAGAGCCAGAAATGGTTCCAAAAAGAAGTTTGAGGGGCTAGGAAGCTTCATGAAGAAAATATAAACCCTCCTACAACTATCAACCTACCTTTCCATCCATTCCACACCTTCATCAGATCATCATCATTATTTTTTTCTTCCCGTCCCAGAAAAACACAAAAAAAATACAATTTTTTAGTAAAAAAGAGAAAAAAACAAAAATAAGAAAGGAACAATCACCTCAAATCTTACCTGCAGCTTACCTATTACCTCTCCATCTCCATCAGCATCTCTGGCGTCATCCTCGTAGCCCCTAGCATAGAAATAAGCTGAAATTTCAAGGGGAGAAGCAGCTACAGGAGCTCATGTAGGAATTCCTGTAGCAGCTAATCCCATTAAAATCAAGCCACACCAGCAAAAGAAATGCAATCATGAGGATTGAAGGAGACATCTAAAGCGTAGATCCAGCCAGAGGATACATGCACAAGGCAAATAGCCACACATTAGAAAGCATAGAGCATGCAAAAGGGAAACACAAGCATGCAGTAGTCGAAGGAGCCAAAATACCTTGCAACACATACATTCAGCTCACAGGTAAGTGACTAATCCACTCCTCTATTGGCATTTGTGTAATTGAAAGATATGCATGAGTAATGAGATGGTTGAGGTTGAATAAGGAAAAGGTGACCATTTATCTTGGCCACCTTCATGTAGTTGACTGCACTCATCCGAAGATGTCACCCACATGTGTGCATAGTCAACTTAGAGAAAGATACCAAGGACAGGTAGTGGAGAGTATTTAAAATCTGATGCAATAATGAGAGGTGATTATGGGAAGGAACGAAGATGACAAGGCATGTGGGGACCAATGGTCCAAATATGGCCAACATACATTTTTTCCATCTCACCCCCATCACTGGAAATATCTAAAAGAAGTAAGAATTACTCCTCCTCGAGAACTTTCACCAGCTTTTCCCTCATTCTCTCCTTGTAAACTTAGGTGCACCAAACTCATTGTCACCCCATAGCCTCGAAACCATCATTTTCCATCGGTCTCACCCATCCTCCTACTCTCAACATTGTCTAGAGGAGCACTTACAGGTTCTATAGGAGCACCTATAGGGAGTTCTAGAAGAGGGACAGTGAGTTGTTTTTAAGAAGAAAAAATGGGGGCTTTTGCGCGATTTCTGGCTTGAGGAGGTAGGTTCCATGCATACCAACCTTGATTATCAATATGTGTAAGGAATGATATCATTTTAAGGAGGAATTGAGTCCATAAGGAGGAAGGGAAAATTGGATGACGTTTTTTGACAAATTTTGAGGGTTTGATGAGGAAATTGCTTAGGAATTTGCCCTTTCTTTAGTCCCTCACTCAAGAACCCATTCCGATGTCACTTTTAGAGGTATTTCCATGGAGATAACCCCAAAATTTATCAGTAGGGTTACTACCCTTCCTCTTGGATTACCTTGGAGCAAAGATGAAAAACCAATTGTACAGGCTGCCAAGAAAAACTTCTTCCAAAACAATGAACATCCTGTCGAAGATAAAAATGGAATTAGAAGGACAAGCATACCATACCCTTGGGATGAGGTTAGTTATCAAAACATCAAATATATTTCTTGTGAGGGGAGGTATAGCATAGTCTATGGCTACCATTTTAGAATCCTTCATGAGCTAAGATATGGCATGGACACTCCAACACCCCAGAAACTCACAACGCCCCAGAGCTAAGATATGTTGCAATTAGATATTTAATGAACAAATTAGATTTAAATTATTGCATTATTAGATGGTTACTTCTATTATAGCAGTTTGATCTCACCATTATTGATAAGCCTGGTAAAGAAAATGTTGTTGCTGACTTTTTTACTAGAGAAAATTTGCCTGCAGGTGAAGAAGGAATGATGGACGACCAAATGCCAGATGAAAATCTATTTTCTATTTCAGTACTCTCTCCAGGGTTTGCTGACATAGCAAACTTCTTGGTTTCAGCACAATTGCCACCACACCTGTCCTCAAAAGAGAAGAGAAAAATAGTATGGAAATGCACCCCTGTCACCTAGATTGGGGGTAATCTCTTCAAACATGGCCTAGATCAAATCTTCAGAAGATGTGTCATGGAGGAGGAAGTCTTTGACATCCTCTTGACTTGTCATGATGGGCCTTGTGGAGGTCATTTTGCAGCAAAGAGAGCTACCTTCAAAATATTGCAAGCATGCAACTATTCACCCACTCTTCATCAAGATGTGAGGAGATACACCAGCCAATGTGATCAGTGTCGAAGGATGGTGAAACCCACTCCAAAGGATGAGATGCCCATGCAACCTCAAGTTACCTTTGAGCCATTTGAGAAGTGGGGCATGGACTTTGTGGGTCCTATCAACACTCCTTCAAAAAAAAAAAATATACATCATTGTGTGCACCGATTACCTAACAAAGTGGGAAGAAAGAGAAACAATCAAAGTAGCAACAGAGGAAAAAGTAGCTAAGTTTTTGAGAGAAAACATATTCTACAAGTTCGGGTATCCAAGAGAATTGGTCACAGATCAAGGCAATTAGTTCACTTCCAATTTGATTGAAGACCTATTCACACATCATAAAATCGAGCACAGGACTTCCACCCCTTACCATCCACAAGCCAATGGGAAGGTGGAAGTCACTAACAGAGCTTTGGAAGGAATTCTGACCAAGGTAGTGAGAAGCACCAGAAAATACTGGGCGAACAGATTATTTGAGGCTACCTAGGCCTACAATACAACATGGAATACCACTACACGGTTCACACCCTATGAACTGGTCTATGGAAAGAACGCTTTGCTATCAATAGAATTTGAATTCAATACACTAAAGATGGCAGCTCAACTAGACCTAGACCTTAGCCATGCACAAAAGAAAAGGTTACTCCAGCTCAATGGACTGAATAAACAAAGATTGGAGGCCCATCTCCACACAAAGGTAGTTCAGCTTTAGAGGAAGATGTGGCATGACAAAAATATCAAGGAGAAGAAATTCCAAGAAGGAGATTGGGCATTGCTATATGATTCAGGATATAAAGACTTCAAAGGCAATCTAAGGACAAGATTGTTGGGACCCTACACTATGGAAAAGTGTAATGACAATGGTTTAGTTCTGATCAGAACCATTGATGATGAAGCCATGCCCATGCTTGTGAATGGACATCAGTTGAAGATTTACAAGAAGCCCCTCTCCAAGCGAGAGTTCATTGAAGATTTGAATAAGGCAGTGATGGTATTGGAGCATGTCTTAGTCTCCACTTCACCCACTAACTAAAGGAAAAGAAAAAAAAGAAAAAAATAGGGACTCAAGTGAAGACCTCCATGAGTGCGTGAAGTCCCATCATTGGATTGAAAACCTCTTCTGAAGCGGCCCAGTGATGTCAAAAAAAAAAAAAGAAAGAGAACAAGATACCTAGGTGAAAACCTCCCTTGGAGGTGCGTGGGGCAGGCCGTTAGGGTGAAAACCTTCTTGAGACACCCTAGTTGTTTTCAAAAAAATAAAAAAGAAAAAATAAAAAGAAAACTGAATTTTAATGTGCATTGCAGGTTTGCAGGAGGACCACAAAGAGCAAGAGGAGATGCCACAGAGCCCTAAAATTCACACAAGCACCTATTTCATCTCCTCCACACTCTTCTCCATCATTTCTGACCTTTCTTCCACCCCACTATGTTTTTTCTCCGGAAACTGTGTGTTCTATAAGAGGCTATGTGTTTTCTATAGGAGGCTCCTGTAGGAATTACAAAGAGCCAGAAATGGTTCCAAAAAGAAGTTTGAGGAGCTATGAAGCTTCATGAAGAACATATAAACCCTCATACAACTATCAACTTACCTTTCCATCCATTCCACACCTCCATCACATCATCATCATTATTTTTGTCTTTCCGTCCCGGAAAAACACAAAAAATACAATTTTTTTAGTAAAAAGAGAAAAAACAAAAATAAGAAAGGAAGAAGTACCTCAAATCTCACCTGCATCTTACCTATTACCTCTCCATCTCCATAATCATCTATGGCATCATCCTCATAGCCCCCAGCATAGAAATAAGATGAAATATTTCAAGGGGAGAAGCAGCTACAGGAGATCATGTAGGAATTCCTGTAGCAGCCAATCCCATTAAAATCAAGCCACTGCAGCAAAAGAAATGCAACCATGAGGATTGAAGGAGAAATCGAAAGCTTAGATCCAGCTAGAGGATACATGCAGAAGACAAATAGCCACACATTAGAAAGCATAGAGCATGCAGCAAGGGAAACACAGGCATGCAACAGTAGAAGGAGCCAAAATACCTTGCAACACATACATTCAACTCACAGGTAAGTGACTAATCCACTCCTCTATTTTAATTTTTGTAATTGAAAGATATGCATGAGTAATGAGATGGTTGAGGTTGAATAAGGAAAAGGTGGCCATTTAACTTGGTCACCTTCATGTACTTGACTGCACTCGTCCAAAGATGTCACCCACACGTGCGCATAGTCAACTCAGAGAAATATACCAAGGACAGGTAGTGGAGAGTATGTAAAATTTGATGCAATAATGAGAGGTGATTATGGGAAGGAACCAAGATTACAAGGCATGTGGCGACCAATGGTCCAAATATGGCCAACATACATTTTTGCCATGTCAACCCCATCACTGGAAATATCTAAAAGAAGTAAGAATTACTCCTCCTCGAGAACTCTCACCAGCTTTTCCCTCATTCCCTCCTTGTAAACTTAGGTGCAGCAAACTCATTGTCACCCCATAGCCTCAAAACCATCATTTTAAATCGATCGCACCCATCCTCCTACTCTCGGCATTTTCTACAGGATCACTTACAGGTTCTATAGGAGCACCTATAGGCATTTCTACAGGAGGGGCAATGAGCTGTTTTTAAGAAGAAAAAATGGGGGCTTTTGCATGATTTTTGGCTTGAGGAGGTAGGTTCCTTGCATACCCACCTTGATTATCAATATGTGTAAGGAATGATATCATTTTAAGGAGGAATTGAGTCCATAAGATAAGAGGAATTACATAAAAAAAAATTGCTTGTTTAAAAGAAAAAAAACACTATTTTCCTCTATTTTCCTGTTTTCTTCAACATTCTTGTCTTCATCTCTACATTTGGTGTTCAAAAGGGGTATAAGCACAGTGACAGGAGCATTCATGAGGAAGGAGCCCACTAATTCAACCAGGCTCCATGAACATGCCCAAGTAGTAGCCATATTCACAAGGGAAAATTGGATGACGTTTTTTGAGAAATTTCGAGGGTTTGATGAGGAAATTGCTCAGGAATTTGCCCTTTCTTTAGTCCCTCACTCAAAAACCCATGCCACTGTCACTTTTAGAGGTATTTCCATGGAGATAACCCCAAAATTTATCAGTAGGGCTACTACCCTTCCTCTTGGATTACCTTGGAGCAAATATGGAAACCAATTGGATAGGCCGCCAAGAAAAACTTCTTCCAAAACAATGAACATCCTATAGAAGATAAAAATGGAATTAGAAGGAAAAGAATACCCTACCCTTGGGATGAGGTTAGTTCTCAAATTATCAAATATATTTCTTTTGACGGGAGGTATAGCATAGTATATGGCTACCATTTTAGAATCCTTCATGAGCTAAGATATGGCATGGACGCTCCAACACCCCAGAAACTCAACATCCCCTATTTCCTCCTGCAGTCCCTCATAGATTCAAGCATTAAGTTTAAGGCAAGGAGTCCAGAACAACTATATCACCATGGGTTAATAAAAATTTTAGTAGAAGAAGCCCTCCATACATTCACACTTCCTATAGCATGGGAAGTCTTCAAAAATATGACAGCAGAAGATGACATATATGCCCTCACCTATGATATTAATCCTTCTAACAGTGAGGAAGAAGAGCATAAATGGGGAGAAGGTGAATTAACTGATGACTCAGCAGGACAAGAAAAAGAGGAGGAAGAAACTAAGATAGAATAGAAGAAGGGGGAAGAAACAGAACATGAAGAAACAGATCAAACAAATATAGAAAAGGAGGCAGAAGGAGGAGAAAAGGAGGTAGCAGAGGAAAAACAAAGATAAGGGTCCCGTGAGACCCTGGAAAGGGATGCAGTAGCTGCCCTCATAGCCCTGAGCACACCAATTAAGCCAATGAAAATATAAAAAGGTAGGCCTCCATGTATTTGAAGGCCATGAAAAGCACAAGGATCAAATCGGGGAAACCCCAACCATCTTCAATAATGCCCATTACAATTGAAGATTCACCCATTCTCAAAGGGGAAGAATCTCCCTCTAAAACCCCTATGACATATGAAAGAGGGACTCCTAGATCTTCCACATGGAAGGAAAAAGTGCAGCTATAGGACCCAAAAACGGTGCTATAGGAGACACATACAGTTCTACAAGAGACACTATCAAGGCTACAGGAGACCCAACAGCTTGAGAAAACAATGGAAGAGTAGACAAAGGGGAAGGGGGAAGCTACAGAGCCACAAGAACCTGATCGCCAGCCCAACCTTGCCTCCTATTACCATCTCCTTGAAGGAGGAAGGATAATTCCACAAATATTTTCAATCCCACTATTCTTTGAATTAGAAAAGGAAAGAATAAGAACACATAGGTGGATGCAAATAGCCAAATCCAAGGGATTTGATGATTTTGATCACATGGAGAAGAAGCTTAGAGAAATGGCCATGGAGTTAAGTGCTATCAGACATAGGGAGGAAATTGCAAAAAGGAAACTCTAAACTGAAAATAAATTGCTAAAAAGGCAACTAAAGGAGAAAGAAACCCAACTGGCATGTATGGTTGGCTTATTCATGGAGGCACTGCAATGTAGAACACCAACAAAATCCTATGGATTATACCTCAAGGACCAATGGCTATAGTTTCATATAAATACTTTGGCACAAAGAGGCACAATGCCATTTCAAGATTACAGACAATTTATAGACCTGTGTGACCAAAGCATAGGAGAAGATAAGAAAAATGGTATAATTTTACCTACATAATATGGCCCTTACAGACATGAATGTGTGGGACCCCATTGCTAGGCTAGGGGACCTACAACTAATGGCCATGGCTTCATGGATGAACCATGAGGAGTTAAGGGAAACTGAAGTAAAAAGGTTGATGATCAGAGAGCATAATGAGCCACTAATGATCAGAGTTGAGCCATCAGATCCCATGGCTCTCATCAACACACACTAGCTGCTTGCAAATAATCCTCAAATTTCTCCTAGATATATAAGTGATCAAGCATAGGCCATTGCACATTTTGAGGACATGGAAAGGTTACTTGGGGATGACTGTGTGCATGCATGTATGAGGAGATGGAACACCTTACCACACAGTCTGAAGATCAGGGAATATCATTCCCCAACAAGGATGAAGGAGGCACTAAGGAGAGTGCCAATGTACAAGCACTCAATTCCGAGGTTG
The DNA here is from genome assembly GCA_000404065.3 of Pinus taeda. NCBI lineage: Eukaryota > Viridiplantae > Streptophyta > Pinopsida > Pinales > Pinaceae > Pinus > Pinus taeda. The sequence goes on from APFE030315625.1 coordinate 10,927, forward strand.
CAGGTCAACTGGATTGGCCTCAAACTGAGTCCACCACTACTATTAGGCATGCTAGAATGGAGAACCAAAGAAGAAGAGCAGAGGTTGTGGGAAGAGATGGAAATAAAAGAAGACTTCTGTGATATGGAAGAGGAAACAACATCAGAAGCTTGGGATTCTAGAGAGGCCACTAGAGCCATCAAATATGACGAGATGTACTAAGTTTCTCAGAGGATAAGAAACACCTTCAATAGGGGGGTGAAGATGAACGCCATAAAAGGGTAATTATATGGGCTCATTTATCCTCCTAACATAGTTAAATCAACCATTCCCTTTGCTTGTTGCATGTTTTTTAATTATATTTATGTTTATGGAGTGAGTTGAGTTAGTTATGATGCCATGAGATCTAATATGTGTTTAATGCAGATTTTTATTGAATTTTGAAGACAAAGTCAAAGATTCAATGTACAATTGGTAGCAATAATTAGAAGTGGACAAAGGAGAGGATTTATAGGACAGAATCCCCCTGATTTACTACTCCCCACTTCGAATTCCCCTTCATGTAGCTTGGAGTAAAAACAACCAAATTAATGCACTAGGAGGCAATCAAGGAAGTGGAGGATGACTTATGTTTATCTCAAGTTTTGAGAGCCAAGCCTCCCTGATTTTAAGGAAGCTATTGGGAGCTTCAGTTATATAAGTAGAGAGGCCTAGGGCCTCACTAGGGTTGGAATTTTTGTCGGATTTTTTTTGTACTTTTTCTATTGTAGAACTCTGCTCAACCTCGAGTTTACTTTTGTGGACAGTTTCATGTAATCATATTACTACTTTGATAATAAAGATGAGATCCTTTTTGAGCTAGCAGTGAGTTACCTTAGAGGGTTGAAGCTCTTGGGTTAGGACCAAATCCAAGAATCCAAGCTCCTTTTTTTTGTATTTATATGCTTTGTTTCAGTTTATGGATTAGTTATTGTTAGATGAATTTCTTCCTTGGTTAAGAATAGGTTCCTTTTGGTGATTTAGAAGGTTGTTTCCATTTGTGTTTTCCATAGCAGGTTAGGTAGTGATAGAAAGAAGATTCAAAAGGCTAGCAACAGTTCCTTGGCCTATCTTCCTCCCTCTGGAATTTCCTTCTCCATAATATTTCTAGTGTTTGCAGTTTGTTAAAAGGTTAATGCTTTGCTTTATATCTCTTCCACCATGCTCATTTTTGTCTTTGCAATAAGTCTTGTTCCATGCTCTCTCTCCTTGTAGCATTTTTCAACATTTACTTCCATAGCTCATAATTTAGACTACCTTGATGCAAATTCTTTTTTTTGATGTACTCATTTCCTTGCTTGCTTGATCCCATTGGTTTACTGTCAGTTCTTTTGCAGCAGCTCTCTTCTCATATTAAGTCAACCTATCATCCATAACATTCTCTCCTTGATCCATGGCCTACAAGTTGCCCAAGTCTCCCCTCAAATTTGCCTTAGTTTTCTGCATTTTTCCATATGATTTCTTCCTCTCTCCCAATCATCTTTCCATCTCCTAGTGATTCTTAGTGGACCCTAGGCACCCTAACACATCATCCCAACAATCACCTACCGTTTCCACCCATTCTCACACCTTCAAAACCTTCAAAATTACTCTTGGAATACTCCTGTAGACCCCCTGTAGACCTCTTGTAGATCCCCTGTGTCCTCCTATAGATTTTCCTGTACACTTTCTTTTGAAGACCAAGTGTGGGAAAAGCCTCCATAATCCCACTCGAGACCTCCTAGCACCCATCTACACCATCCTACATCTCCTAAAACCCCAAAGTCACCCTTGAACACCACATATTCGCTTCCACCTTCACACACAATAAAATACATGCATGTCAATTTCACATAAAAATACATAAAAATCCAAAAGGATGTTTTTTGTTCATTTACTTTTAGAAATAGCTTGAGTAGATGTTGTTTACTTCCATTAGTAGGTAATGGCATTCATTTCATGGTTTTCATAGTGCTTTCTGCAAAAGTAGGATTAGTTAGTTAAGTAGGGTTTGCTAGGTTTACTTTACATTTCGATATTTTTCCTTTCTACAATTAGCGTAGCCTTTGTAGAGTATCCTTTCCTTTCTTTCATCACGTATAGAGCTTCTTCTGGAATCCATATAAATTGGCTTGAGCTCCTAGTGATCTTGCGCTAGCTGACCAAGTGATAGCCTATAGTAAGAACTAGTACTTGTGCATACAACACCATCACTTCCAAGTTTTTACGGACTACCAGGTTGATAAGAGTAAAGTATGCAGCCCAGGAGTTGCAGCATTATTGCTGCAATACTGGTGCTCACCACTATGATTCATATTTTATTCAAGGAAGTAGTCCGGTAAAAAATCACATTGAGATTGTTGGGTCAACATGTTTGTTGGTGTGCAAAGGGAAGACTAGGATTTAGAGTGAACCAACCAACAAAAATCCCTCAGGCACATGCCATTTTTCGCATCACCCATGAGTAGATTAACTCTAACCCTAGGTATATTATGAAGAACTAAAGGAACCTCGACAATTTTGTAGTGATGAAGGGGGCATCAAACTTATGTAATTACTATCATAAATGAAATAGTTTTAAGTATAGCCTTAAGTTCCATAGTGAGTCAATCATTGATAGAGCATTACTAAAACACAACATATGAACCAGATCATTTAGATCATAATAAAAAAATATATATAATGAACCGAAGTAAACATATTTACTAATTTTGGATGTCATTCATTACATCTCAATTGTCATGGCTCACCATCCTAATTCATCAAGTTATAACATGAAATCATTACAAAACACCCATGTGTAATATCTATATCTATTTATCTATTTATCATCATATTCTAACACCCTTATTACATCATGGCTTTTCCTATTTATATATTTAAATTTGGGTAGAAATCTGATTAAAAACTACTTTTACCATGATAATTTCCTATTACCAAGGGAAAAATCCTGAAAACCACCCTAGAGTCTTTCCTTCATTTCCAAATTCTGCATGTTAAGCTTGAGCCAACCTTCTTGCGTGGTTCTCCTCTAAAATCCTCAAAATACTTCCTCAACACTACTACTCCAACAACTTATAACACTGGAATCCACCTAGTTGGGAGATGTCACACACCAATCGTGCTAATATCAAAATCATATATATAACATGACCAAAACAATATAATAAACTACATGAAAAAATCATAACCATAAACCATAATAATAGATATACAACAAGTTAACATGTTTGAACACTTATCTAATGAAATATACTAACTAGTTAGAGACAACTGATGTACCATCCTATCCTAGACTATGCTATTCCTAATATCATAGTAGAAAGTCACCCTTGAGATTGGATCATGACTCCATAAGGAAAGTAGCTCAATTAAGCCAAGTACAAAACTAGTATCGAACAATATTAGAGCCAAGGTACCAAACCCCATACCATCCAACCAACAATTTCACATCCCCCATCAACCCACACAACTCAAGGTAATGCACCACCTTGTTTACACGAAGAGTCTGTTAGGTTGTGTCACTACCCTTCCAAGGTTTCCAACTCAAGCTAAATAGGGATGTATTTGATACTTATGGCTTCCAAGTGTTCTAGATGCCCTCATGTTCTCCAATTACCCTTCAAGCCCATGCAAGGACTCCTATCCCTACTTTTATCTATCTAATGCACGAACCATACTAAAGGAAGCCTAAGTGTAAGTGCACTCATACCTAGAGCCATCTAGCATCCTTAGGGTGGATGAAATAACTAGAGATGCTCTAGTTCTTCCAAGAACTAGGACCACTATAATATTCTAGTAATCTTTGGTGGAATGTGTTAGAGCCTAAATCTTCCTTAGGCTAAAGGAAGGAAAAATATAGGGTAACCACAAACCATGCTCAGTTTGGTAGCTAGCCCTACCAGAACAGGAGAGGGCTCTCTCTAGGTCACACTCAGTGAAGAATAAACAATATGGTCTGAGATGACTTACAATGAATATTGATTTTAGCCTAGGTAAATAAATATGGAAACAAGAGGCAATTTTTTATAAATGACTGAGTTTCTCAGATGTATGGGACCAAACGACCAACAATTAGCAGAGAATTTAACAAAAAGGCACAGATTACTTCGTGAGGCAAGACAGGTGGAAAGTCTATCAATTAAATTTGAAATAATGCGAAATGGAAAGATTGTTTAGGAGGGTGAAAAGGGCATAAATACATGAATCCTTTTCAACAGAAGAAGAACACAAAACGTGAAACATTCCCACAGGCAGAGCAATAAACATGAATTCTACCTTATCTTGCTTAGAAAATTTCACTGGAAATGAATACAAATGAACTCTGAAACCTAAAAAAATACATATGAAACATAAAGAGAGCAAATTTGCTACACTCACACCACATGAATCTCATGAACTAGAGCCGCTGCCTTTCATTAATTCTCTGTCAAAATATACAATGAAGAACTGAGTTTCTCTCCCACAGTCTCCCAGAAATTACAACCAACCCCTTGCAAATGGTTTTACATACAATAAATAGACTTTTTCATTGGGAAATGGAACGACCCAAAGCTGGGGATTTTTTCAAATCATTACAAACTGGAAATGGACAGCCAACCATTAGTGACAGGTGCAGTATTGCAAAAATGACAAATTGCTTGGGTGACTACTCGCCTTCCTTTGCCACTTGGATAGAAGAAAACCTTTAGTGAAAATACTTTTTAAACTTTTCCTTAGGTGCCGAGAAAAATGTAGATAAATAAGTGGGCCCACTTGGAGAAAGTCGCGAATCGAAATGTTGCGGAACGGAAGTGATTTTGGCCTTTGGGTCTATGTGTGTCACGCCCAAAACTATATGCGCCGCGCCACTTGGGAGGCGATGTTGAGGTACTTGCTGAAGTCGAAATTGTGCCCAAGTGTGCTTTTTAGAAAGCCCTACCTATATACTTTCCAACCCAAGTGGAATTTCTGAATTTGGTGCTCATTTGCCCCTCCAAAACCTCAATCTCCCAACACTGCTTCCTGTGTGTCAAAATAGGGGCAGAGAGGTCATTTTTTGACTGTTTTTGACCTCCTCGGGACTCAAAACTTGCCCAAACTTCTTGGACATGCACCAATGGTCATGATTTTTCATGCTAAATCCAAAAATACAAATATTTTGTGATTTGGAGCTCCCAATCATAAGCGCCGCGCCACTGGGAGAAAAACCCTGTTTTGTGCACAAAAATCTGTCAAATGACCAAAATTGCCCCAAATTTTTTGAAATTTGGGCTTGAAATCCTCTATGAAGTGCTATGTTGGGCCACAGAGGATTCAGCCAAGATTCAAAGCCGATCTTGCTCCTTTTGCCTCTTTTGTCTTTTTGTAACTTTCCTCAATTTCGCCTTCAAACTCCTTATCCGAGCCTTTGAACTCATGTTCCATGCCCTGTAGTGATAAACCATCTGCCCAATATGGCTTTTTCCTTGTCTGCCTTCTCTAGTAGTCTCTCAAGGTGGATGTTGATACGCTTGAGCCAAGACTCTCGATCATTATTAATCTCTTGCTCTAATGGAGTGAGCTCAATCCTCCTAGGTTGGGCAGCTTGGCGATTCTCACGGATGTTTTGCATCTCCATGATCTCATGCTGGTCTTCGAGCTGTTTGTTCCTCTACTCCAAATACCTAATAATCCACTTAGCCCTCTCCAAATTGAGAGACAAGGTTTGGATCTCCGTTTGCTGCTCCTGGATGGTCCTCCTAAGTTTGGCACTCTCCACATCTGTATCATCATCATGAATGAGGATGAAGTCGGCCTCTTGTTCACTTGATGGCCCCTCATCATGCGTGGGCCTCCTACCCTTGTCCTGTACCTGTGTTGTCAATGTCATAAGCGAGGCCCCTTCCAGCCCGGGTGGAGATGAAACTCGCTTTGCAGCTGCAAAGAAATGTCTACTGCCTCTCTGATAGGTGATGAATACTGGAATAATAGTGGTCTCATGGTGCTCATACTGATGAGAAGGACCACCTATCTCATGTTCAACCTCTGATAATACATGTGAAGTGCTGAAGAGGTCATAGGAGATGAAATCATCCCAAGTAATGCCGTGCAATCCCAACTCATGAACCACCAAAATCTTAATAAGAGCAAAGTGATAAACATTGTTAAGTTGTTGCTAAGGGGTTTTGTGCTGCATGAAGGTGTTCATCCTTTCTATGTTCCTACAAATGAAATATGAGATGTTCATCACCCATACCCTGGTAAAGTGCATGAGCAACCTGATGTGATAGGCATATAAACGAGAGAACCTCCCCTCACAGCTGAAATATTTCATGATCAACTTCATGAGTGGAGCGTATTCATCTTTCAAATATCAGAATGGAAAGACTCTTTTGAGCTGCCTCAAGAAACTGGTCTTAATGTATGGCTCATAATGTTGCCGATCAACCTTTTGTTTCTTGTGCCATGGTTCTCCAATGTTCACTATGCCAATTGATAATGAGAAAGTTTCAGGTGTTAGTGTGAAGGTGACACTGGCCAAGATAGAGTGATCTCCATGTAAGTGAAGCACAAAACGATGGGCCAACTCATGATGAACTCGAACACTAGCCACCTTTTGAAAAAACTCCAAACATGACAGATGTTGGAAACATGACATAGTAAGAGGGTAGACCTGCAATTTTGTGAGGGTGGTTGGCTCATCCCTAACATGTTTGCCACTTTTATGATGTCTCTGGGGAGCCTGTTCTTCCAAGGATGAATCACTTTGGGTTTCAATTTCATACTCCGATGAATGCTCAGATGCCATGACTGCTATAGATGGACTGTGTTTGGACGACCCTTTGATGATATATGAAACTATGTGTTGTTATGAACTCTGCCACCAAGGGGAACAATTCAAAAAGGGAGTGTTAGGAAGGGGAATAATATGATGGGATTAGGGGTTGTGGGGAGAAATTTTGTTTAGGGCCATGTAGGAGGGTTTGGGGATTTTATAAGGTAGGTTTTTGTGGTTTTACATTGACAAATGAGTGGAGGGGATAGGGAATAGGGGTTTAGTAATGTTTTAGGGTAGGGACAGATGGGAAAAATGGAATAGGGGGGAAGGGAACAATGGAAAGAAGGGGAAAAATGAAACGTGAAAGGGAGGAGGAACCTTGGTATAAACACAACAAATTTGCAACCCTACAACAATGGCTTTGATGATTTCAAGTGGTAGGGTTTAGGTGTTGTTATTGCGACTATACATAGCCATAAACCACCATCATGTTCACAAAAACATATGAGCAACCGAGATGTCGACCTTACCTGTCAATTGGAAAGGATTCAAAGCGATTTGTTGCAAATTTGGAACAAAACCGGGCCTTTGTGGGTGTGCGCCGTGCCCCTCTGCCTGTGCATTGCGTCCTTTGTGTGCACTGCACCCATGTTAATTTAACACTGTGTGGTAGCACCCAGTGCGCCGCGCTCCCTTTGTGCGCCGCACCTCTCTGTCTATGCATCGCCCCTTGTGAAAACACCTCCAACCTCACTCAAAACGCGAGCTTTCTCTCTCAATCACCTTGAAATGCTTTCTCTCTATCCTTGGTGTGCAAAATGACTTTGTTCCTTGTGGAAACTCTATATAAAGGCATTTGGAGTCATGGGTTTGATTTTTGTTTATTCAAAACCCACTTTGCTAATGTTTTGTTTTGGCCCTTTTTCCCTGATTTAATGCAACTCTGTATTTCACTTTCCCTTTGAATTTTTAGCTAAAATGTTGAAATTTTTGGCACTTTTTTGCAGGGGTTGTTGACATGGCATTTGGCCAAGGAAACCATGACTGCGCCTGAAGAGATCAACCGAAAACGTTTTTGAAAATTATCACAAATGACACACTGTTTGAATTTTCTTCAAAATAGAGTTTTGAAGAACAGCCGTAATATGTCAACATGACGATGAAAATATTTAAATAACAACTTTGTAAGGGTCTTCCTTTGGCCTGCATGGGTTTATTGGACATGTTTTAAGACCAATTTATTTGATCCCTAGACCTAATGACTGAAAATGACTCTTGTCCATTAAAAGATCAAACATTGACTGTCATGGACTTTAGTGAACATTGATGAAAAGACCTAAGCCAACAGGTTCCAGACATGAGGGGAAATGACTGACAAGACCTTTCTGTCAGATTATGGCATGCCCCTAGCGGAATGCAGCTGAGTGGATGGAGCGAGACACCTAAAAATGAAATGCAGAAAGAGTTTTGATCTCTGACGGAGGACTGACAAGACCGACTCTAACATTGGCTCCAATGGGGGATGGTAGCTCCTTGGAGATGCCAAGAACAGTAGATCTCTAGAAGAGCTAGATAGTGCCTTTGTCCATTGGGATATGGAGTCATTATTTCGACAAAAAACACAAGACTCTGACTCATTTATGAAACTAAAATGACCAAAAACCTGACTCAAATTTGATATTGAAATGACTTGAAGACTAAGTTGACAAACTCTAACCAAACTAAAATAAAATGGTATTTACAGTGACAGTGGAAGCAACATTAATAACTCAGAAATGGTACCACTTGAGTAGCTGACCATTGATTAGCCCTCCTAGACAATCTTCCCCATTCATTTCCTTTAGAAGAAAGGCATTCTGACCCCGATATGCTGCAATCTTGAAGGGACCTTTCCAAAGATTCTCGAACTTACCGTGCTTTCCTTTTTCCTCATTCCTTGCATCCCACTTCAGCACCACATCATCCAATTGAAATTTGTCCACCTTTTCTTTTTTGTCATAAATTTTCTTAATCTTCTCCTGCAACTTGGATGTGTTCTGGAAGACTTCTTCTCTGGTCTATCGCAAATGGACCATTTGATTCGACCTTCTCTACATAGGATCATCTTCACTGCCAGCCTCCTGAAGAAGTTTGACTACCGGGGCTGCGAGAGAGGTGGGAAACACTGTATCAAATCCATAAACAAGCTCAAACGGGGATGTACCAATGGATTTCTTCTGACTGACCCAATCTGCCCAAAGTGCATTGACCAACCTCTTATGCCAACTCTTCTTGTTTATTTCCAGCAGCTTCTTAATGATGTTGACCAATGATTTATTAGAAGATTCTGCCAATCCATTGCCTTGTGGATGATAGGCAGTTGAGTGACCCAAAATGATGTGATATTTATGACAAAACTCTACCATCATTTTTTATTTGAAAGCTGTTGCGTTATCAATGATTAACTTATTCGGGCAACCAAAGCGAGACAAAATGTTATTTTCGAGGAATGAAATAATTACCACATCTGTAGCTTATTTGGTGGGAATGGATTCGATCCATTTCGTGAAATAATCCATCGCTGTGAGGATCCATCTATGCTGACTGGAAGAAGCAGGATGAATTTCACCAATGAAATCCAACCCCCATTGCTGAAAAGGGGCACTCACCTCAATGGGCTTAAGTGGAAAAGGCTGTAACTTATGCCTTCCTTCGAAAATTTGACACTTATGACAGCTCTTGACCATCTTATATACATCAGCAAACAATGTCAGCCAATAGTATCCTGCTCTCAGGACTTTATTTGCTATTGATTTCCAAAATAGGTGACCACCACAGTCTCCCTCATGGCAATCCTCCATGACCTTCTTTGCTTCTTTTTCCACCAAGAAATTTAACAGAACGCCACTGGGATCTTTCCAATAAAGTGCAAAATTTAGAATGCAAAACTTGGCAGCCTTCAATTTGAGTGTTCTAGCTTTGTTTCTAGTCATGCCGGGTAGTGGTGACAAATTTTTAAGCACATATATGATATCTAAATACCACAGAAAAGAGCAAACATTTCAGATACCTGAATTGACGATCCTTTCTCATTCTCATCGGACATAGAAGCGATCAGATTTATGTCTAAGGCGTGCAAGTTTGACTCGGCCATTAACTTTTCCAATCCCTGTCCTTTAACAAGCTTTGTGGGCTTTATTTCCACACATATTCCAACAAAGCTGCAATCCACTTGCCTCGTCTTCCTTCTAGATCTGTCTGCACTAAAACATCTTTGACAACAGCGTTAGGAACATAAGCCAAAATATGAGAATGTAGAATATATACCCGAAAATCTTTCAATGCTTCCACAAGTGCTAGGGCTTTCTTCTCAATGATGTTGTATTTTAAGGCTGCATCTCTTATAGCTCTGTTGAAGAAAGCAATTGGTCTTTCATGATCATCTATTTTCTGCAATAACGCAGCTACCATAGTATGCTCTGAAGCGAATGAAATCCTGAGTGTAGTCCAGGCTGACTAGAACTGGAGCTGAAGAAAGAGCCAATTTGACTAAATTGAAAGATTTTATAGCCTCCTCTGTCCATTTCACTTGGCTGTCCTTCTTAAGCATGTTTGTAATCTCTCTTAAGTGTTCCACAAGATTAGGTACAAAGCGGCGTAGAAAATTCATTTTACCATTGAAAGATTGGATCTCTTTCTTATTTCGGGGCAGATCGATTTGTTGAATCGCTTGTACATGTGCTGGGTCAATACGAATGCCATCTTTTGAGATAATGTGCTCGAGTAGTTTTCCTTCCTCCATGGTGAACAAGTTCTTTTTCAGATTCAGTGATAGGCCATATTTTCTACACTTTTCAAAGATAGTTTTTAGATGGTACATGTGTTCTTTATCAGATTTGGAAAACACCGTCAGATCATCCATGTACACAACCAAAAAGACATCCTTCTCATTTGCGAAAACCAATTCCATTGCACGTTGAAATGTGGCACCTGCGTTCTTCAAACCGAAAGGCATTTTAGCGTAATGAAAAGTTCCCCACGGAGTGGTGAATGCTGTCTTGTCCCGGTCATCTTCATGGATAGAAACTTGGTTATATCTAGAATAACCATCAAGTAGTGACATACGAGATGCTCCCACTACTCGCTGAAGTATATGGTCCATTTTGGGCAGTGGATAGTTATCTTTCAACAAAACTTTATTGAGATTTCTAAATCAATGCACAAAAAAATCTCACATGTCTTCTTTCGTACGGGCACCAAATTAGAGATCCAATCTGAAAATCTGATGGGAACAATGATCCCTGATTTGTACAACCTGTTTATCTCCTTTTCAATTGATGGCAGCAGCTTTGGATTTAGCCTTCTCAACTTCTGTCTGAAAGGTTTTTGATTGGGCTTAATGGGTATAGTGTGCTGAATTATATTGGTATCATATGTCTTTAAGTTGGAATAGTCCCAAGCAAACACATCGACAAATGAAGACAAAAAACTGATATATTTGTCCTTTATTTTTGGTGGCAATGCTTTAGACAGTTTTACCATTTTAGGATTAGCAGTTGTTCCAACATTGACCTCTTCCACACCCTTCTCTGTTGGCTGCAACGTTGGTTTGCGGGCTACATCATCTTGATCAAAGAGTTCTTCTAAAGGTATCAAACCTTTAGGAATAACATTATTCTTTAGCTGCAACACGTCCATTTCATTGATCTTCACATCATCTTTACCATTATCTTTACCATCGTCATTTTCTACATCGATTGAGGTTTCTTTGAACTTACCTTTGTTTTGTAGAAAATCATCAATCTCCTCATCATCTTGGAAAACTTGCCAATATCTCTGATTGTCTAGAACGGTGGGATGGTGCTTGACATGGATTTCGAATTTATTACTGGAGTTCATTGGGATCTTCAAACTACTTCCTGCCTTAGCAAGATCATCGACAATGCTATTTTGTATATGAGGCACACATGTCAAGGTACATTCTGAAAATAATTTCAGGATGTCTAGAACTGCATTACGGTAAGCCTGCATCTGAGGATGTTTTGCTTGATATTCGCCTCTTACCTGCTTAATCACCAATTCTGAGTCGCCATATACTGCAATCCTCTTAGCATTCAACTTTCTTAGAATTTTTAGGCCAGCAATCAGAGCTTCATACTCAGCTTCAGCCAACTTGTAAGAGCA